>JAQQAE010000841.1:0-29097 GCA_029823295.1 Pseudamia nigra
AATGTCCTGTGTGAAGCACTTTGAATTGCCTTGTTGCTGAAATGTGCTATACAAATAAACTTGCCTTGCCTTGCCTTGCAATTTTGTTGTTTATTTGGTCCATATTGTTTCATTTACTTAATTTTGTCAGATTTGTCAATTTTGGTGATAAGTTTGGACATTTTTTGTCAATGTCAGTTCATATTGTGGAACATATAAACACATATTTTGTCTGCTGATAGTTTGGAATTAGTAATGTTATTAAAATTTTGCAGTGTTATTCATTTGTTTGTTTACTTGCTTGCTTTCTTGCATCTTTGCATGGAGTTAGACAAAAATCCTAAGCTACTCACCCCAAATTGAAATCGCAAGATGAAGCTTTTTCACCAAATCATGCCACCCTAAAGTCAAATTACATCATAATAAAAATGCAACTCATTCTGCACCCACTGAATATGGATATAGAAACTATATTTTCATGCAGAAACATTTCTTTTTTTTCATGAACCTTTATTTCAATAAAGGTTCACTTTATTAATGTTGTGAGAACTGTTTGATTAATAAAGGAGTTCTACCTCTGCTAGTAGATCAGATCTACCTGACAGTGACATGAACTACAAGAGCAGACTTTTAGAACCCTTTAAATGGACTGTATTTACTTTGCAGCTGGGCTCAATATCCTGTGGCCCTTAGTGCTTTCTCCTCTGTCTCTCTTGCCCTCCTTGTCACGCTCATCAGAGAAATGTGGGCTGTGGTAGAAGCAAATGACTCCGCTGTGGGCACACACTCATCAAATTGTGGTTAACATGCTGCCATGGCAACTGCTATTCACCCATCCTGGGACAAAAATGTTTTTATCACCCCGTACTACACAAACAATCAGGACGAAGTATTGCACAGCAGAACGTATTGTCCCAGCAGCAGTATATGGGGTATCATTTTGTTTGGTAGAGCGAAGAGCACAAACTCAGATGATTGAAAAGTCATGTAGGCAGAGTGGGGTGATGCAACTAAAACGATATTAGGGATGACATTCATAATTTTTATGATGGTCAGTTTTTATTAGTTCTATTTTAAAAGCTGATGTTTGGTCCAGAGTAAAAGTTGAAAACTGAAAAATGAAAATGTAAAAATGCAACACGACAAAAGACATCGTAAGAGATTAGAATTGTATGAAAGATACAACAATACAATAATAATTTTATTAAAAAAGACATAAGAAGTAACAGGGCAAAATGCAGCAGATTTTGTGATTCACTGCTTGTTTTGATATAATGTTGTACAATTAAATTATCAAAAACTGAGCAAAACAAAAAAAATTAAGAAAACCATCAATAAAATGGAACAAAATAAGCAAAATACTTAATAAAATGGATGTAAAACAAACAAAGCAATCATGATAATGAATAAAACTGAATAAAATAATAAAGAACAAAATAATTGATCAAATTAACAAAAAATGAACAAAACCATCAATAAAATGAACAAAATAATCAATAAAATGAACACAATAATCAATAAAATGGACGAAATGAACAAATAAATAAAACAATTGGAAAAATAATCAGAAAACTAAACAAAATAATCAATAAAGTTGTTAAAAATATTAAATCAACAAAAAACTGAACACAGTAGTCAACAAAGTAGTAAAATGTTAAAGTGAACAAAGTATCTGCATAAAATATATCATGCTAACGATAATTATCATTTTAACATTCAGCCGTATGTTGTTTTATCACCACCTACGTACTTAGTGGTGAAACAGAAATGTAGATCCATGAAATTTCAGAAAAATAAAGTCTATGCTAATTCAGGATATAATGGGACTATAGGCCGCTCTCCCTGCTCCTCACTGCCCCGTGTCCTGGACTTAAAGGCTAATGCTTTACTTTCAAATCCAAAAACAGACAAACGGGCTTAATCGGCACAAGGAGATTCTGAATCCGTTCCCGGTGCAGCATCGGGTTAATGTGTGAGCTTCAGCACATAAACAGGCATTGACCCGGGCATCCTATGACTCTCCAGCATCCTGTCAGACACATGTGGCTGTGATTGGAAACACACTGAGGTTTGTTTAAACGTGTCCACTGATTGTGCATTGTGGTGGCTGGCTCCGTCTCACAGCTTATAAGAAGACATTGGATGAGACGGGTCTATCTGGGTCACTTCATTCCCTCGTTGTGGAGCTGCCATTGATTACCATTACAGCTTGGCAGACTCTCGTAGCTCTGACCTGTTGGCTGCCCATTAGTGCCCTTTAGAGGCAGTGATGAATCATCATGAAACTTTAAAGGCAGTGACTGTAAAACCTCAGCAGCACACAGAGCTGTTCTGTTTCCGCTGTTCGTTTGCATTGCAGAAGACTCATAAGGACGTGTACACAACTTTTATGACGTTTTTTAAAAACAGACCTGTCTTCCTGTCTGCTTCAGTTCCTTTGTTGCATCACAGATAAATCTTTTTTTTGATGGGCTTATTGTTTTAACAAGATATAATGGATAATAAAATGAGTACTAGTGTGCTCAATGAGGAACGGAGCCCTGCCGAGAGCTGCACAATGAATAGAATAGAACAGTCTCAAGACTGTTTAAATTTTCATTATGTGCAATTTCCATTGGCAGCTTGTGTAATTATTTTGGGTGCAATCAGTTTTCAGATGTACCTGTAACCAAATATCACCACTAGGATACACCAATGCACCATTCTCATGCATCACACCAGTATGTAAGGCCAGACTAAATTGCAATAAAAATACACTTTTGCTTTTTCAGGAAAAATGTATTATACCCATTATACCAGATTGAATCCACACTTGTTCAGTTCCTGGCAGTTTAAACGGGAGGCAGGGAAAACAAAACAAAGCAACAGCTTCATCACAAGCAGTTAGCTGAGCCTTCTCCTCAGACCAGCTTTTTGAAAAAGACCGGATGTAATTTCTCTCTCTGTGTTTGGTTCATTGTTTGATATGGACCTCCGGCTGGTTGGATCCAAGCTCTTTAACCCAAAGCTTTTTCTGCACCATAGAGGAATGGTGCAGTTTTTAGGGACAAAACCAAACTGATTTCTCCATACAAAGGTTGCTTCTCCAACTGACTGTAAACAAAATCATGTGGCGCAACAAATTTTCATGTTCAGGATCTGCAGCTATTTGCCAGTGACCAAGAAGACACCTGTACCCGGAATTCTGCTTTTCTTTGTAGGGGGGCTACTGAATATGCACTATTTATAACGGGACTCTATGGTAAAGAATTTTGCACCCCGAGGAACAGGAAATATGCCACTTACTGTAAAAGATGAGAACATTTTTAAGCTACATCTGAATGTAGATTATACACAGTACTCACAGACCATATAATATCTAGCTAATTTATTTAAACTTTCATGTTCTTGTAAAGTTATTTTATGCGATTCTTCTTCTTCATGTGAGACAGGCGGCTTGGCGTCCTAGCAGCCTGTGTTGACGGGCTGCTATTGACAATTGCATTATCGCCGAATGCTACAATTGAAAGGGCCACAAGCGTTGTGTTAGCAGAATTTGGGGTGATCTAAGTATTCAGTTTGTTGCTAATTTTTGTAATTTTGTTGATATTTTGTGAATTTTCATTTTTTTCCCTGCTTATTTTGTTTATTTATATTATAATGTTTTTTTTAGATGTTTTGTTTTTTTAATTTGTCAAATCTGGTGATAATTTTGCACACTTAAAATAAAACATTAGGCTTGCTTATGTTTCAAGTGAGTCTGTATAACTAAGCAAGTTGACTCAAATCAAAACCTGTGTTGGCCACGATAATACCAATGTGACTTTTTAGGACTTTTTTTTGCCAAATCGTGCAGCCCTGGCCCCGTCCAATAAATAGTTTTACCATGTTTCACCTCTTGCTTCGTGTGTGCTCAGATACTGTATGCTCAAGCTCTTACAGCCTCTCAGGAGAATACAGTGTGAATGATGCATACACAATTAATGTGAATATGAATTTACTTCCTTGTTTCCCATCTGTTCCTGTCCTAAAACAACAATCACATCAAACACTTCCTCTTGATATAAATATGTTTGTGCTTCATTTAATGGACTGACTCTTATTTCTTTTTTCTGTGTGTAGGTTGCTTTGAGTGCTGCATCAAATGTTTAGGTGGGGTGCCGTATGCGTCGTTAGTGGCTACAATCCTGTGCTTCTCTGGAGTCGCCCTCTTCTGTGGGTGCGGCCATGTGGCACTCACTGGAACTGTGACAATCCTGGAAACCCACTTCTCCACGGTCGCCAGCGACCACGCCATGCTCACGGACATGTAAGTAATGTTTGTATAGCTATTTGATCACTAATTACTGTACCTTTTTAAATATGTAGCTGTTTAATTACTTCATCATAGTAAGTATTGCATTGATTACTCCTTCCAACGAATGCTTTAAACGGGGCAATAAGTCTACAAAATCCACAGCATAAATGTACCCACTACTGTACTGTACTAATGACCTCACATTTATTTAAACCTAGATTTGCATGTTTTGCACAGATCTTGTACTGATGAAGAGTTGGAGCGCTAAGTCAGCATTTCTCCAGCGCATCCAAAACATTCCCAGTGGTATTAGGATCAGCTTTGAACAGCTCTCTCCATCTTCTTCATCAGTACACCAGAAAAACACCCAAGCCAATCAGCAGAAATCCTGTTTTCATGGTTCCGAATACATAAATATCCATCACATTCTCAGTGGACAGCGTCTCAAAAACACATAAGTCCCCATGCGTCCACGGATCCTCACGTGTCCAGCAGCTGCTGTCCTCTGAGGACCCTTGGGTTCCCCTCAACCCATCTTGTCTGCGTGTCAATTTCATTGAGGTCCAGCTGGTCAATTCCATGTTGCTTTGGGTTTAGGGGGGAGACTGTAACAGGGAATGAAGCAAACACATGGACAAGACATAGCAAGCAGGGAAAACTGGGACGGAAGCAGATAGAAATGCGTCTGCTCTCTCTGAAAGCCGGAAGAGGGAAAACAAAAAAGGTCTAGAGCAGGGGTCTACAAGCCATCCACATTTGGCTCTTAAGCCCCTCTCTAGTGGCTCCAGACATCCTTACATTATCCAATTGTGAAAATATTTTTTGTTTCTTTGAGTTCATTTTCTTGATTATTTTGTTCATTTCTGTTCATTTTCTTCATTTTTTTCCAAATTTTTTGTTGATTTTTATCTATTATTTGGTTAATTTTTATTCATTAACTCTTAAGTCATTTTGGTTGACTTTTTTGTTAATTTTGTTCATTTATGCTCATTGTCATGGTTTCTTAATTTAATTTTGTTCATGTCCTGGATATTTGGTTATTTTTTTTTAAAGTTTTTTTTGTTTCTGTTGGTGTGGATTATTTTTTGTTCATTTCTGCTCATTTTTCTTGATTGTCATTTGTTTGATTCAGTGCTTATTCAGGTGTTCATTTTGAAGAAGATAAGTTCAGTGATCATTCATCTTATTCATTTGAAATGGTACAGCATAAAAATATTATTTGGAAAAACAGTGACTTATACCTATTAGTATTGTTAAGTATTATTATGGCTCCAGACAGACACTTTGTACTTTAATGGACAAAAATGGCTCCTTTTAATCGTAAAGGTTGCTGACCTCTGGTCTAGACCCTGTACGAGCCAATCCATCCCTGAACTATTCTTTCACAATTTGACTCCTATGAATTCTGACATTGTCATTTGGAATTTGCCCATATCATCAGGAAAGAAAAAAAAATCTGTTTTGCTGAAACATATTCATTATTACTTTTATGATCCAATGGAAGGCTCTTACTTATTTTCCGGGTTAAAACCACGGAGTGACTTTTTTGCTGGATGCACAGTGTCTTCAGTGTGTCAGTGTGTGAGTGCACCCTTATATACAGTAATTGCTTGGAATTGCTCCATGTCAATAAGTGACCTCGTTTACATGCAATAGCATTTTAACAGCTACCCAGTCAACTATAAGGTAATTCCAGATACAATATCTTTATCATAATAACACTAGTTAGGTGTCCTTCTATCTTGATAGTATGTTATGTAACCATCACAAGGAACAGAGACCATTCGAGGCCAAAACGTAAGACAGATAGTGGTTTTAATGAAGGTGACTGCATGTAGACTATTTTTAGCTGACAATGCCTCCCCAGATCACCTTATCCTGCAGAGCAGACCTAATATGGACTGTTTTTAACTTCATCCATTTGACTAGACAATAAAAGAGGAATGACAAGAGCCAGGACTGAACATATGTTTTATGTTGGCGCAGATTTGGAGTGTACTGTTTAATTCAAGAGGTCCACAGAGTCTGCCTGTCTCTTGGCAGATGATTTCCAGAGACATGCATCACCTGTTATCTCCACATTCAGCCTTAGTGTCTGTCTGCACTTCTTAAAGGAGCTGGGCCGCTATCGCAATCATAACCATCTGTTGATGATTAATCATGGGCAGGTTACTCATGTTTTAAACATTTCATGCAAAAATCATTGATTAATGATTATAAACAGCTCTTTTCCACATCAAGCTGCAGTTTGTCATGCTATTACTTCCCCCAGTAGTTTCGTGGGTTTCCAGGTGTTGCGTTGAAGCCAAAAACATGTTTGATTTGTAAGCTTGTTTTTTTCATCCTCTATTGTGACTTTATGGGCACACCACAGCTTATGTATATGTGTGACATCGCTTTTTAACAGAATACAGCTGATGCAGTATGTCATCTATGGCATTGCTTCGTTTTTCTTCCTGTATGGGATCATTCTGCTGGCTGAGGGCTTCTACACAACCAGTGCAGTCAAGGAACTGCACAGTGAGTTCAAGACCACCATCTGTGGGCGATGCATCAGTGGAATGGTATGTTACTAGAACCACCCTGCAGTGCTGAAAGTAATTTTTTTAAAAGTGGTTAAAACATGCCTGAAAAGTAAATATGTAAGTAAATCAGAAAAAGTCAACTTGAGTGTTGTCAATCCTTTCTTCAGTTTGTGTTCCTGACATACATCCTGGGTGTGGCCTGGCTCGGTGTGTTTGGTTTTTCCACTGTGCCAGTTTTCCTTTTCTACAACATGTGGTCTACCTGCGCTGCCATGAGGTCTCCCATGCCCAACGTCACCAGCATTGACTCGATCTGTGTGGATGTCCGTCAGTATGGTAGGAAAATCCCACTCTTTTTCCATGTCCTACTTCTGATTATTTGTGTTGACAACAGTCTCTATAATAGTGTTCTTTGAGGAGGCAGGGACACAAAAGGTCTTCCGTTATGTTTATATTGCATCACATCAATTCTTTAACTTTCATTTTTAGTGTCACAGATGAGTTTTAGCATTGGTATATTGTTATATTCAACTAGACGATTTTCAAGAGACAGTTCAAAAGAAGAAATGTCCTTTCTTAGGTCTGTATAGGTCTGTTCCTATGGCTCCAAAAATGCTTGAAACAAGATGGTTATAATGCAGCAACACTGCAAGTCTCACCTTTTTTTTACTTTTCACAGACTCCTCATTAGTAACTAATAAGGTTCCACCCCAACCATGTAAAACAACTTACATTTAAGGACATACAATATCTTGGTCATCATGATGGAACAGAATTCACACTGACCTCAGCTGACATTTATAAACCAGAGTTGGACCAATATTGGATCGATTGTAGTTTCTAACAGGAAAAAGATGATTAATCAGCTGATACCACTGCCACTAGGAAAAAAAACACAATTAGAAATGGACTGTTTTCATTTAGAAACTAAGTAAGTATTGAACCAAATAGTCAATCTGATTAAAGTATAAATGTGGATCACAGTGTCAAACTTGCAATTGACATCAAATATCTGGGCTTTTCTAGCCTTGGTTTCCACATTTTAACCATTATGTTCCCTAAATATTCTAGTTGTGATGCCTAATACAACACTATCAGTGTGGATTAATCTAGTATAACCTGTGTTTCTCAAATCCAAACAAGCATAACGTACTGATAATGAGTTAAATGACACATGGTCATTGTGTGTATAAAAACTTCTGAATGTCATGGCCACAGGAATCATCCCATGGAATGCCACACCAGGCAGGGCCTGTGGCTCTGCACTAGGTAACATCTGCAATTCCACTGAGGTACGAACATATTTTTATCCAGTTCAACCACATACTACCAGAGAAAATCAACGTAAATGCTGAAGTAAATAACTGTTTGTATTTTTGTAGTTCCACCTGTCCTATCACCTGTACATTGTAGCATGTGCTGGAGCAGGAGCCACCGTGATCGCTCTGGTAAGCTTCCCTCCTGTGTCTCCATCCTTTCCATTTAGCCCATCTTTGCATTTTTTTATGAGCAGATCATGTGTCAATTGGCCGTCTCATCATTTCCATATGGTTTTGTGATAAAACATGATGATAACGCCTAGTCCTGTCCACAGCTTCAGTTTCATTTGCTGTTTACTGCCTGATTAGTTGCCCTTTGATTTTATAGTAAATTAAATCATGTGCCTGGAATGGGTTATTGGGCATAATATGAAAGAATCTATTTTTTTATTAAATCACAAGTTTAAGCTAGAAGGTATTTAAAGATTTCAGATCATTTTTTAGACTACTGTGCAAAAATGCACCTTGGTGTTGTTGTTTTTGCAGATTATAATGACCTTTAACATGCATTTGTCAATCACTACAGAACCACAGTACACATACAGTAAACATATCAGTTTCCCCACAATAATGTGGCAGTATTAAGTGTTACCTCCCTTCATCCTCAAACAAAAATAAAAAACAAAATCTTAAAATAACCTGGTTGGCATGTTGATTTAATGTAAAGTTTATTCATTTTAGTACGTGTATACGGTCATTATAAACTTGACGACAAAATAAAACAACAATCCCAAGGTACCTAAAATTTAACATTTTCTGGTCACACTTTAGAATATGGTACATATATTAATCAGGCATAACATTATGATGACTAACTGGTGAAGAGGTCAGAATGTTGTTAATATTGTTGCAGTGGCTTTTGTCAGTGGGTGGATGTATTAGGCTGCAAGTGAACATTTAGCCCTTCAAGTTTTTGCACATCAAGAAGCAGATTGTCCAAACTAAATAAGGATATGAACAAATTTGACAAGGACCAAATTGTGATGATACCGGTACGCAACTGGGTCATTGCATCCAAACCTAAAGATCTTGTTGGGTGTTCTAGTCTGCAGTGGATAGTACCCCAACAAAAGCTGTTTAGGGATGAACAACTGAATTTCAATCCAACGGGGTATTTGTGAAGAGTGTTAGAAAATCAGGTTAGATTCATGAAGGCCCAAGCTCGCAACTTATAGGATTTGAAGTATGTCACTATAATGTCTAATGTGTAATGTACAGTACTGTCAGTTATTACAGCAAATTTCAGAGGTCTGGTAGAGCTCATGTCTTTGGTTTGAGCTGTTCTGACATCAAAAGGGTGAACCTACACGCCATTATGTGGCAGTAATGTTTTGTTCTCTTCGATACTCTACTCGACTGAGCTCCAGTTGTCCGTCCTTCCTTCCTCCTGGGGTTCTGTTCACTGCAGGCTCAAGATCACTGAACAACACCCACAATTTTGACCTAGCTGTCTTAACATCACAATTTGGTCCTTGTCTAGGTTGCCTGAATCCTTATGCTGCTCAGTTTTTGGTTTCCATGACGTCAAGTTCAAGGACTCAGTGTTCACTTACAGCCTACTGTATATACTGTATGCTGCCCATTCACAGCTGTCACTGTAATGAGATCACTGACATTACCTCTTCACCAGTCAGCAGTTGACCACTAATTTGTTGGTTATCACTATATGTATTTGAGTATATTGGCTTTTTAATAGTGCTTGGGCTATTGACCATTAATTGGTTGCATCAGTTGTGAGCATATGTATTAGCACTGTACTGGCTCTTTATTATTACGACTTAAGTAGGAGTGATTTGTTCCCTATTCTAAAGTGCTACCTATTTTTCTTTTCTCCTTTTTTACTGCTGGGAACTGACTTTACTAACTTGTCACAGTACTAGTGACAAGGAGGTCACCGGCATGTTCTCTTACCACCTTCTCTGTTCTCTTCCACCAGCTGATCTACATGATGGCTACCACTTATAACTTTGCTGTTTTGAAGTTTAAGAGTCGAGAAGATTGCTGCACTAAGTTTTAAACTGTTTTAAGAACACAGTGCAACATTTGAAGCTGTACTGGGTAGACACATGTGCCACTGACAACAACTGAACTAAAAACCAGAGAATAGAGAAATCAATGTTTGATTAGTTATCACATGAAGTGTAAATAGCTGATTGTATGCTTTCTTTAGCGTTTGGTATCCAGGGATGTGATCATCTGAGGGCACCTGGACATTGTCTTCAGATTGGGGTGGTTTATTTGACTTGTTTGTTCTGCTTTCCATGGCGCTCACTTATAGAAATGTCACTACGAGATTCTGCAGCAACGTTCAAAGCTAGAAATTACACCGGTGTAATGTCTGCAACTAATTTTCACCTTCAGAAAGGCATCGATTCCTCCAGTACTGGTAGTTTACAATTTTACAAATTTGGGGAGCATTCTATCAGTGCTTCCCAACTGTCTCATTGGGACCCGAACTCGAACATCCATATATAGCGATTTCATGTTTTAGCCAATTAAGTGTAAAAAATTACAAGGCATACAAAGAATGTTCCATCAAAATGAACAAAAGGTCTACGAAGTAAACAAGAAATAAACAAAATATTCAACAAAATGGTACAGAAAATGAACTAAACAATGGACATGATCAAAACTGAAAAAATAATAAAAAAACAAAAATGAAGTAATAAATGAACAAAATTATGAAGAAAATTATAAAAAATAAACAAAAATGAAGAAATAAATGGACGAAATAGTAAAGAAACGGAACAAAATATCCACTAAATAAATAATAAAGAATAAATAAAGACAATGATCATTAAAATTAGCAAAACAATAAAGCATGATCAAAAATGAGCACAATAATCAAGGAAATAATCAGAAATAATCAAGAAAGTGAACAAAATGTCCACTAAATAAACACTAATGAAGAAGAAATAAACAAAATAAAACAAAAAGTGCAGAAAGTGACAAAAGCAACAAACATGATCAAAGATGATCAAGAAAATGGAGGAAAAAAATAAACGGGATAACAAACATAGTGAACAGAATGAACGCAATCATTAAGGAAAAAAATCAAAAACAACCAGAAATGAGGAAAATAATCAACACAAAGGACAATGAACAAAATAATAAAAAGATTTAAAAATAGAAAAAAATGATCAAAATAATCAACAAAATATAAAATTAAATGACCAAAATACTCAGGAAAATCATCAAAAATGAACTATATAATGCAGAAAACTGCAAACATGAACATGTATTGAACAAAATCATCAAGAAAATCAGCAAAATTTAAGAAAACAATAAACAAAAGTAACAAAAATGGATTAACAAATTTAACAACCCAATTATTATCCAATAATGATAATGTGCCTAAGGTTGAAAAAAGTCTGTATTAGAGAATTAAGCCTACAATATTTAGCAGTACATTGTGCACAGGCTAGGTAGGCAAAAATCATTTACAATGTAAAGTACTGTATATGTGCATTTTTAACACACATCACACAGCTTAAGATGATTCAGGTGCCTGACTCATACTGCACAAAGCCTAAAGAGATTTATCTCAAATTTCTGTGTGAACATCTGATGATAAATATGGAAGGTGTTCTCAGGCTTTGTTTCCGGTGAGCAGATCAGCTGTTTTGGTGTGGAAGATTTCTAGCGATACATAGAAAAGGTGAGCGGCAGCAGCGTAACAGTGCCTGATTTTGATGCCAACACATGAAACCGAGAAGTATTCCGAAACAAACCAGTATTCAATTCCTTCGATTTAACCTGGACTGAACTAAAAACCCATCATCTCCTGTATTCCACCTTCAGTATTATGACCATTTGTGTATTGAAGATTTTAAAAATAACTGCACATCTGAAGGCTTAGGCCAGTACCAGTGGTATACTTCTGCATGGGGCCCTAAGCCTCGGTTTAATTTTCTGTATTTTATAAAGGAAGAAAAGACATTCTCCTATTTTAGAGTAGAATAAGTGTATTTTTTTCTATGAGAGCTGATGCTGATGTGGCCTCTGTTATGAAGTGGATGTCTTGTTTCATGCATTTTCCTTTATTCCTTGTCCAAGTGCCATTAAAGAGCCATTTGTTTTTATCTTAACACTGAGCCTGCATGCTTACATTTTCAGATTCCTCAATGTGTTTATAGCTACTTATACTCCATATTTCATATATTTAATTTTCTTCTAAGATTTTGAAGACTGTAGCTTTTACTTTCTATATAAAATAAACAATCTTTGTTTACAAAAATATCCCTACTTGGTCTATTTCTTATGGTGAAAATATGCATGTGGAACAGGGCCAGATTTGCTCATGCGTTTCATGCTTTGCACTAACCACCAGCGTTCAACAGCTGCATATTACTTGCATGTTCTGTCTCTCCTCTACTCATCCCAACACCCTCAAATTTCTATCATATTTTGTATAGAACTCCATTATTAGAGAAAATTGTAACAGTGATGTTACAATCAGTATAACGGTAATGTTCTTTGTGCTATTTTTAATGCTTAACTGTGTTTGTGTATGTCCGATGTAGCTCTGACTCCTGTAGCTTGCTTTGCATCTCTGACATGCTCACCGCCATCCACCTCACCCTTCTCTTCCAGATCCACTTCCTCATGATTCTCTCAGCAAACTGGGCCTACCTTAAGGATGCCAGTCAAATGCATGCCTACCACGACATCAAAATGAAGGAAGAGCGGGAGCTGCAGGACATCACCTCACGCTCAAAGGAATGCCTCAATTCCTACACATAAGGATATTACATGCCGACACTCCAGTCTACACCCACTCAAATTCACAGACACACAGCCATGAGGCCAGCCACTGTGGCCTGTTTGGACCAAGGCAACGCTCAGCTACAATAACCTGCCCTGACGCTGTGCAGTACTAACCAGGCTTCTAACAAACTAATACATCAGTGTTGCTTTCTGCACTAACATACCACGAGGTGTTTTGGAACTGTTTTTCATTATGTTTGGTTGTTCGTTTTCCCCTATTTTCTACATTTCAAAACAAAAAAAAAATCCTTCAAATCTGGTTTGCATGTTGTCCTTGATTGTTCTCTAGCCCTTTACATGACCAGCTTTTGCACTTTTCGAACACGGCTTGTAATAATGCCTGTTTGTTTTACAGTCTTTTTTTTTTGGTCCATCTGTAGCCAGTTTCAACAAGGAATGTATATTTCTCAAAATGCAGATGAAATGAGAAAGGCCTTATGTTGAGTCTGACTTCTCCATGGTGTCAACAGAGCCCCCATCATAGTACTGACACTATTTTATGTGTTCCATGTAGATTTAACTGTACACGGAGGAACAAATGTGATGTGCAACACATTTTGTGCTCGATGTCTGTGAAGGTTCCCAGTCATCCAGTAACGATGCTCAATGTGGTTACACCTTAAAAACAGTGTAATTTACATGCCATGTCAAATTAAGTGTAGTTTTCAAATAACTTTACTTCACATTAACAATACCTCAGGTGTTTAACTATAGTAGGAAAAAATGGAATTGATCTAAAAGCAAATGGTATGCACAAGGTAGCTGCAAAATGGAAGCTACTGTACATCACTACAGTATGGATTTTAATTTTTACAGATAATGCCATAAAAGTCCCTTATTTGGCAAATGACTGCTGCCAATAACTCCACATTCACTGTATTTTGTCATTTAATAGTTTGTATGGTTTATATTTATGTAGACAAAGATCAGGGTCTCTAATCTCTAAGAAATGTTTGTAATATCTAAAAATAAGCAAACTGCTCAGTTTGGAACACCAGTAACCAACAAAATTATGCTGTTTTGGTAAAAGTGTAGAGCTAAACTTTAGATGGGAAGAGTATCATTCTGTTACAAGTCAGGATTCTAGTTGTTTTTTTTTTCCTTTTCGAATAAAACCTTTTTCTTAATTTTCTAAAATTGCATCAGTTTTTGATGTGGAATTATCATAATACTGACTTAATTACTCATGTAATCTTATTTCTTTTAGATGAGTTACAGAGATAACGTGATGTTTCTTTGCTGCATGGAACTGTTTGTGCAGTGACAAGTGATGTACAGTCATGTTTACTGACATCTACAGTAGGCAGTGTTTGCCTTTTTGCTTTTGTTTTCTAACTGCTTAAAATTAATCTAAACCGTAGCTGTGTAGCCGTAGATGATTTAGTTTTTTATATTCAAGTCAAGTATATGAATTATTACTTTGTTGCCTGATAGTATACTGTACCTTTGTTTTCTATGAATGTTAAGGGCTTCCTCATAATTTACAGATGCTCAACTCCTCATACAACGTTTTAGTAACAATGACCTGTAACCAGACATTTAAATAATTGTAGGGCAATCTAAATGGTGATTTTAGCCAAAGTACAGATGCAAATGCCACTCATTCTGCAGTGTTTTATAAACTGTGTATGACAGTATGTGGTGCAGAACTTACTATTTGCTCTGCAGGAGAAAGTGTCATACTGTGCGTTTACAGCGATCAAGCAGCAAACCTGTACATAATATGCATGTCATTCCTCCACACTGTGTCCTATGTATGAACCAAAAAGTTAAGAATAAATGATACCTTTCAATCACCAGGAAGACAACAATCCAGCATCTGTCTGACTGGAAACCCATTTGTGATGTTACAGACTAGCCTGTTGATCATTTTTTTAATGAAAATAAAATGTCATAAAACACAAACACCTGTGGTTTCCTCTATTTATTTATTTATACTAACAATTTGAAACTTGCAAAGCATGTCAAATGTACACAATAAAATAGTCTAAAGAGATGGTCCACACTTGTTAGAACAGTGCAAAATTACAGAGGCTTACAGGATAAACTATGAATGCACCTTGGGACATTCTACCAGAATTCATCATCTTCATCCTTGTGTGAAAATGCTGCCATACTAAGAAAGAAAAACAAGAACACATTAATTAGAGTCTTACGCAACAGGACCAATGGAACTTGTAATTAATTGGAGAAAAACGACATGGAAACTCACAAAATCTTAATTTAAATATGCTCTTTCTACATAGGCTTACATTTATTACAACATCATGACCACTAAGGGAAAAACACGTAACACTATTAATTGGACATGATGGTTGAGTCAAGTTACCCGTCATCCTTTTCCTCAAACAAACTCTTGTCCTCTGGGCTTGAATGTCCAGCCTCTTCTCCACGACTCTGAGAAGAACAAATAAAAATAAAAACACCATACATAAACTTTGCAGCTGTAGGTTCAGTTTGATGTGCAATTCACCTGTGCATGCTGTTTTTCTCTTGCTTCAAGGACCATCTTCATGTACTTCTCCAATGGATTTTCCTCTTCAGACTCCTTTCCATCATTCTTTGCCTCTTCTTCCTGCTCCTTTTTGGCATCCTGTTCATCTCCCCTGTCCTCTTCCTGCCCTGTTTGCTCCACCTCTTGCAAAAGCTGGAAAAGCATATACAGTAAACATTAAAGTTACCACACTGTATTTTCTCAATTGGTATAAATGGTGCAACTTAGTTACCATTTCTTTCTCCAGCCTTTCAAGTTCTCGCTGCTCCCTCTCTCTGGCTTCTTCTTGCTCTCTTTGTCTTCGTTCTTGCTTTTCTCTTCTCTGTCTCTCCCACTTTTGCTCCTCATCTCCATTGTCTTCCTCTCTGGCAGAGTCTCCTGATGTTTGTAGGACTAAACAACATGTATTGGCACAATTCAATTGCCTATTATGAACTTCAGAATGGATGCAGTGCCAGAACAGTGATGGTTTAGAGAAGATAGACATTCTTGTCATATGGACTCCTGCATGATTTTCAGAACTAGGGGACAAATAACTCACCCTCTTGGCCCTTCGTGTCTGTTGGGGCTTCAGGGAGGTCCTGTGGAGTCTGTAGGAGGGGGACAGCAGGGCCATCAGGGGCCTCCTCGGAGAGAGGGACGGCAGTGTCCAGGAGAAGCTCAGGAATGTGGCTGTGCTCTGAAGGGAGACATGCACAAAGAGATCTTTTATGCTCCACCATAATGCAACAGGGCCAGAGGACCAGCACAGAATACATAATCAACTGCCCTTCATCTTCACCATTGTGCGGGTCCACTGAAAAGACACTCTGGAGACCAGTCACACACTCATTAAAAAACAGCCAGTCCAAAATCCAAACCCCTCCTACTAGGGGACCCTATTTCTTGTTTTTTAATTCAATGCACAGGAAAAATACATAATTGCATTGCTGTTACAATTAGTTTACAATAATACATAGAGACAAGTAAGACACATACAAACTCTTAAGTAAACTTTAAATAACATGACACTTGTTTGCATTCCTGCACCAAAGTCAAACACTACAGGCTTAAAATGGAAACTAAATCGCATAACTTTAGGCTGTTTACCACACAATACAGTGAAACATTCTAGAATTGAGGTACAACAGAAAAGCTGCTCTGTCCTGGATGCTGGATGTTCTCATGAAGATAATTAAAAAAAAAAAAAAACATACAAAGCAAATGTAATACTTTAGGACAGTAGATAAGTTGTCTCCCGTAAAAACAATGTATGTGGAATTTCAGGGACATTTAACCCATTAGATGAACAAACTGATGGAAAAAAATGTATTTATACAGTATGTAAAAAAAAAAAAAACTGATCTTGAAACTGTGAGGATAAAACTCAAAATTACCTGGCAAATTCTCTGAGAGATCATCAAGGCTTATCTTCTCTGGCTGTGGTGAGGACTCTGAGCTGGAGAAAGCAGGCTTTGGTGCGCTAAAGAAAAGAAGAGGGAATATGTATTCACTATGCTGCTGTAAAATGTATGAAAACGTGTCCTTGCTAAAACAATGCCAGGTGGTACCTGGACGAGTCTCGTGCTGTGCTTCTGAGCGGAGGGCTGCGAGGTGGACTGAGCTCAGATAAAAAGTCGCCTGAGGTCACCACCTCATAAGTGGAGGCGCTGGGGGGCTGTCGCTCAGAGGCCACTGCTGTCAAGGGAGACCCAAGATTTTTTTAAAACAAAACTGTGATAAAAAGTGGCTTAATTAGCCAGATTAAATGTGATTTTCAGACAATGGGCATCAGCCAGCAATTATTTCATAAGGCTTGTAAATAAAAATGCCTGTAGATAAAAGGAGATGCCAATGACGATAAAGGCTGTTGTGAAGTGCACTAAAAATCATCCTATTATTACAGCTAGATGTGCATCAGATGTACAAAAATGAATACAGATAGTGTTTGCGTTATCTAGTCAATGACCACCCACACTTATTTAGAATAGATCAGAATTAAGAAAGATAAAAAATAAACTGAATTTGAATGAGTACCTATTACTATGTAATTAATAAAATATATACAGAATTTGTTATGTGTGTGATATTTTCTGTGTTTTAAGTACCTTCTGTAATGCTTTTTTGAAGTTTTTTCCTGGAGGGGGAATGCTGAGTGGAAGATAAACGTCTGGACGGAGTGGAGTTTTCATTCTCCGAGTGTCCATCTCTTGCAAACAGAGGCTCATTTAAAGAATGGAGGCTATAGTCGGTCAAAAAGTCAGTGGACTTAGGCTGAACTAGACACTCTGAAAAGGCCACTTTTGGTTGGTTGGGAATTTCTGGTGGTACAGTTGCTCTGGTGTCATACGATGGCAGGGAGGGGGCCCTGGTGTTTTGGGGTGAGAGAAGTCTGTGTGAGACTTTTGGCTGCTTCATTAGGGGAGAGTCTGGGCGATGTGAAAGATGTGCCCGTTGTGGAGAGAGTGGTCTTGGGAGTAGCATGTATGAGACAGGGGAGACCACTGCCCTCTGCTGGTAGTTTCTGTAGGCTTCCTCCAAGGTCTCCGCTTCCTTCTGCAGCTCCAGGAGTCGCGCCTTGGCTTCAGCCACCGGATCCATATCCGAGTCTGGTGAATCACTCCGAACAAACTTATGTCTTTGAAAGGGGCCACCTGGTTCACAAACATCATACCCCACCCTTGCCTTCAGTACAGCTCTGTCCACATAGATGTCTGGGGGAACCAGTTTGTCAGTGCAGAGCTCCAGTACCGAACGATCAACAAGGGAAGGTTTGGGGTTACGCAGCACTTCATTCTCAAGAGCTGCCATTATCATATGGATCACACAAGGATGGGGAGAAAGAAATGAAAAGCAAACAGGAGAAGTGTTGAGCACTAATACTGAAGAACAACCACCAGAAAAGTTCACAGACCAGGAAAATAGTTTTTACATGCCACCGAACATCTAGATGTTACTAATGAAACAAAGTGTATTTGAAATGTATAGGTTTAGACTATTCTATTCAAGAAAGAGCTAGTTTCAGCAACACAAGAAAGACAAATTATGTATTGTTATCACAAACATACATAATTGCAGAACTACAGAACCCAACATTCATTCAAGAGACTTCATGAATGCACAAAACACTTGGGGCTGATCATGAGATACCTTGTTGAGTTTGGCGAAGTTGCATTTTGACATCCTCCATGTGATTGCTCATCCACTGGGTCTTTTCTTCACATTGGATTAACTGGGCCTTAAGCTGAGCACACTGCTCCACCTGCAGATCACAGTAGACAGGACATTGCACACAGCAGAGACACAGATCGGAGGGCAAACTGAAATTACACAAACAACTCTCAAAGGTGAGACATCAGTATGTAAAAGCTCAGCATAGTTTCCCACACTCAGTGAGAGGATGTGATATGACTGACCTCACTCTGGAGCTGTGCCCGCAGCACCTGTTTCTGGTTGTCAAATTCCTCCTCATCGAGTCTGCGAGCATTCTGCAACTTCCGAAGCTCCAGTTGCAAAGCCAGTTGCTCGTTGGATGGCTTACCCAAATCTGAGAGAGGTCATCAAAGTTAAGACATATGTAAAACCTTTCCAATAGTTCTGTCCAATTTCGGTGTAGACCCTATCTGATTTAAAAATAATAATTAAAAAAAAAAAAAAGCATCGGCTGACATTTTGATTTAGGATGTTTTTTTTTTTTTAATGCTCTGGTTTATAGCAGCGATCTGGCCTGCATTAAAGCACAGAGCATGTGGTTTAGTATTATTGTGCTGCCTTTTGTTAGTGATAAAAGAAAGATGCACAGTGCTCCCCTGCCACATCCTTGGGCAGGGAGAATACTGCATCCCTCAGAGAGATGGAAAATGTTGGTTCTCTGCCAAGGGTAAAGAGAGGCCTCTGTCTCTGCTCACTCTGAGCTCTGCTCCTCTTCATTCCACTTTTCACCCCCTGGTCTCTCTTCAGGGAGTTGTGTGCAAAGCTTCAAAAATGCACGACAAAAGGCTCAACGTTGGCAGGCAAGACACTGAAAAGACTCAGCTGAGCCAGAAACAGTGGGACAGACTAGCATGAACGATTCATGCTACAGTGCATCTCCCAATAGATTATATTGTTCCCAGGCACAAGCAGTGCAAATGCAGAAAGTCTCCTGCTTTCAACGTGGCTCTGGGGAAGAAAAAAACTAACATGCTACACAGTGGTATTACAGACAAACACTAATTTTATTATTTTCAGGGAGGTAAACCACTGCCTGTGACGCCTGCTGGGAGGAAACAGCAGCTGGTCCTCACCTGCACGGAGAAGTCGGCTCTCCTCCTGGGCCTCCTCCAGCTGTTTCTTTAGGAGCCGCAGCTGCCCCTGCAGTTCAGTGTTTTCTCGTTTTAAAGTGGAGTAGTCACTCATGTTCTCAAGTCTTTCCCTTAACACCTCCTTCTGTTCACTCAGCAGAGACACCTGTTGCTGTGCTGTGTCCAGCTCAACCTGGAGAACAAAAAAAGAAATATGAAGAAAAAGGAAGCCAACACAGTCAAACGAATGAATTATCAAGGGGTACACTGGATAAGGGTATTACCTGCAGCCGTCGTAGCTCTGTACATGCTCTAATGTGCTCCTCTAATTTGGCATTAAGTGCAGCTGACTCCTTTTGGATGCGAGCAGCTTCCACTGAGGGGGAAAAAATGCTGTTAATTACCCTGTACAAAAGCAAACTAGCCAATAACACCAATTCAACATGCTGAATACTCACTTTTATTTCTGGTCTCACTCTCTGTTAGATTTTCTGTTCTACTGACAAATTCCTCCTTCAGCTCAAGCTGATACCTAACATGCAAAGAGACATTCACAGACTATCATTTTAATATAGTGTATATTTATAGCACTGAACACTACTACTAGCCGTCATCCCAAGACACATAAAAGCAATTATTTATGAGACTTAATCCATACTTAATTTCTCTACTGCAGAAATAATCAAACTTAATTCACAGTTGACAATATTTCCTTTGTAAGAACAACCTTTTACAACAGTGACATCCTCTGGTCAAACAATAGGAAAATCCCTAAAAAAAGAGGAACCTTTAGATGGAAATACCTGGAAAGTTCATTCTTCAGTCTCTGATCATGCGTATCTTCGGAAGTCTTTACTGCCAGCTCTCTCCTCCTCAGCAGCTCTTCTGTTGTCTTGACCTTCTCTTTATGAATTTGACAAGTCCTGTGGTAATACTTTTAGTAGGTTGCGTTCTCTTATAACCAGTGGTTCTAACAGAGGATCGCAGAAACAACTTAGAGTGATAAACGTAAACAGCTCTTACTTTTCAAAGGCCTCCATTCTCATCCTTAGCTCAGTCTCTTGGTTCCGTACTGTCTCCATTTCTTTCAGTACTGACTGTCTCTGCATGTAGACATCTTTTTCTTCAATCTAATTCAAGAAAAACATACATGAAACATTCACTGATTAAAGCCAGCTGACATTATTCTAAAAATGCTCATAATAACCCCTACGTGTTTTAAATCTAAAGATGCTTTTTGACCAAAGTGCAATATCACATTTACCTCTTGCTGTTTTTGTAACCGAGCAATAGCATTTTTCTCACGTTCCATCAGTGCCTTTGACTTCATTTCATATGTCTCCTCCAATTCTCGTTTCAGTTTATTAAATTCTTGGTTGAATTTAGCTTTTTCTTCCATCTTCACCTTAGCAATTTCAACATCTTTAAAATGTTGGATCTGTTAAAAAAAATTCACGATGATGAGCAAAACCACAGGCCAATTTAATAAAGCATAGAAACAGAAATTTGCAGACATACCTTTGTCTTCATTTCTGCTTGCATTTGTGCTTCAATTTCTTTTCTGTATGCATCAATTTTGGATTGGAATGAAAACCATTTTTCCCCGCTGCACCTGAAGCCCTCATATTCCTTATCAATCATTTTCATTTTCTCAACTGTGAAAGGAAAGAAAAGACATTAAATGTCTGTATTAAAGGATATGAATGTAGAATACTCAGGTTTAAACTTTAATTCATCATACCAAGCGACTCTCCATAACTTGATATGTGGGTTGTCTGGGTGTCAGCATCATGGCAAAAGTCTCGGGAATAACTATTTGTTAGTTGTGTCAGAAGATTAATCAAGAACCCTGTGAGACAAAGAGAAAATGTATTAAACAGAACTTTAAAGTAGAGACAGTGTACTAAAAGGGAACTAAAAATTAGAGGTACCTTGAGCATCAGTTTCTCTGTTTGAAATCTATTAAAAAAGAAAGATTATACTGTAACATCACAAGTCATTTTGTTTATTTAAAGAAGAATATTCTACATCCCAAAAATCACATAATTATTTACCATGGATTTGTATAGAGCTGACTCGGGATTGATTTTTAGGAGCTGAAGAAGGTTATGTTTTGTTAAAATCTGTCAACATGAAATTAAAAATAATTAGTCAGTGACAGAAATCTTCATCTGCAGTAAACATACCTTATATATTTTTGCTATTTTGCTCACCTTGTCTTTACATAGGCCACTTTCGGGATGAAATATAGACAGACTGTACTGATACCCTGAGGTGTAAAGATAATCCGCCACTATGCTGTTACAGGCCGTGAGCAACAGGGAGTCAGATTTCACGGGAACTTGCCTAGGGACCGATTCCCCTCCTGTCAAAGGTGGGTGCTTTAATTCCTGGATGAGTTGATTCCGTAGCTGTGTCTGAATCAGATCAAAACAAACAGTGATAAAGGTATCAAGGTAAAAATAACATAGGAAATATTCAAATCATTTACTGAAATAACACTAATCTAACAGTATGAAAAATTCCACTACATGCAAAGGGTCTGCATTCAAAATCTGACTCATCAACAGCAAACCAGACTTAAAGTAGGAACAGCAAAATTAGTCACTGTCAGTGTTTTTCTGTTATGGTGATTTTGGATAAATAGCCCTGTTGCATCAATGATTATGACTATGGTGCATTCTACTGCTGTAAGAGCGCCATTTAGTTTTATACAGAGATCATAATCTGTCCTGTGACAACCAAATATCTCTGAAATACACAGTTTTTCCTGGGGTCAGATTAAAAATGGAAGTGGCATTCACATGAAAGAAAGGGAATGGCAAGTGGTAGTTTGAAACGTAACTAAGTCAGTATCAACTACAGACGAATTAAGTTAAGTAAAGGCTGCTATGCATGCCTCTGAGATGTAGTGAAGTAGGAAGATAAGAATATAACAATTCGATAAAACTAGAACACACACACACACCATACATACCATACCAACTTTATTTATAGAGCACTTTACAACAACAACAACAACAAACCTGACCAAAGTGCTGTACACTCAAATTACCACTGTACTTAGCTAGTTACACCTTTCCTCTGTAAATGACCTGAACTGAGAATCGGCAGTAACTTCGTCAGTATAACTTACTTTTAGCGTATCGAGCACTCCTTTGTTTTTAAAAGTCTGATACAGCCTCTTTCTCAGCTCATCTGGAGACAGAGCGTCTTTCTTGGCCATAACTCTGGCTTGTATGTAAAGCTGGTGAAGAAACGTTGGACACCACACCGCTACCCGCTGTCACCTTTTTACACACATTGAACTGGGCTCACTCAGACTTCTTAACAACTGACTTCATATACATCTTCTCCCAAAAGAGCTTTGTTGTTTACTAGTACAGCGACTCGGCGTCCCGTTCAAGTAGCAGGAGGAGGTGCGCCTACATTTAAATCCGTCAACGGAAAATTGCTGCGAGGCGCATGGTTATGACGTTGCGTTAACGTTAAAAATTTTAAACCTCAAAACAAATAATAACTAAAGTAACACTCGTTGATTTTATTGGCTAGCATATTTTATTTTACAAGTTTTGATATTAAATCAGTTTATATATGTGTGTAAATCTGAAAAATGTTTGCCCGTCATGTAGTCATCTTCGTGCGACCGCTCTCCTTCTTCTCCAGGAAACAACGTTGACAGGTAAACAAATGTCGATTGTATCCATATTAAAAACTCTGATTGGTTTAGGAAGGTTATGAAGATTTGATATTTTGAGTCATGCTATCCTTTTAATACTGTCACGACAATCATGGAAAGAGTCAAAGTTTGTGTTCTGTGCTTTGGCCGCGGTTAGCTTGTCAACTCAGTAGCTCATACGATTTAAGTGAATGTGTCCGAGGTTTAACGTGACATTGTTTTACCCACTATGTTTGATTTCAGATCGGTTTGCCTTTGTCAGAAGGAAGAAAAACCATGTCTGGAAGTTTTTACTTTGTCATGGTTGGTCATCATGACAACCCCGTATTTGAGATGGAGTTCTTACCGGCTGGAAAGCCCGAATCAAAGGTGCCATGTCTTTTTAATCACTTAATCACACAGCTCGCCATGTTTGCACTTGTCCAATAACACGGATAGAGAAATATGTAACCATAATAGCAGTACTGTCGCGGTTCTATCTGTGAATGATCTATCCACGGTTACATTACTATAAGGAAGTAGGCTGGCCTCCAGTGTTATTTCTATGAAATAGATGTTTTTTGTTTCATTTGTCGTGTCACTGATTACAGGATGACCACCGCCACTTGAACCAGTTCATTGCCCACGCAGCTCTGGATTTAGTGGATGAAAACATGTGGCTGTCCAACAACATGTACTTGAAAACTGTGGACAAATTCAACGAATGGTTTGTTTCTGCCTTTGTCACCGCAGGACATATCCTTTCTCCGCTCCATTTGATGTGCATCTCAGAATGTAAAGACATGTTTTACATACAGCAAACAAGAATCAAGTTATTACAATCATGCTTAATTCTTTTCTTTTTTATAGATTATTATCCACAGATTGGATACACCTTCAGATCAAATAGTTATCTAATAAGCAAAAATGCCCAATATTCTCTTGTTACAGCTTCTTACACTTAAATACTTGTGCTTTCTTGACACCTGATTCTCTAGTCTGAATTAATTATTTTTGGGTTAATTTTAATTGTTACACTTAATAAGGCCCCTCAGACACGTTTGCTTTTGGAAAGGTATACTGCTTTTTTCAGTCATGCCAAAGGATTTGAATTTTATTTTCTTTAATTATCCACCATACATATAAGATTCATCATGCTGCATGATGTAAGGCAAGAAGATGGAATCAAAAACTTTTTTAATGACGTATATGATTTGTACATTAAGGTAAGTTGCCCTGTACATAAAATGTCAGCTAAATGCGTATTTATTACTAATTTAATGTTTTCTTTCTTTCAGTTTGCAATGAATCCCTTCTATGAAATCAACGCACCAATCTGCTCAACTGCATTTGAGAGAAAAGTGCAGTTTCTTGGCAAAAAACATCTCCTGAGTTAATTGCTTCACATCCAAGGATCTGGATCCATTTTGTCTACTTGCTGCATATAACCAGTACTGTATTTAAGACATTTGTTTTCATGTTTTAATTCCCACTTCCTGTTTTAAGTGACAAACTGCATTCTATCTGTAAATTTTCTACATAAGGAGTTGATTCTGTAACGTTTTGTTTAATAAACCTTTTTTTCTTTCTTACATGGTTGTTTATGGTCCATGACGCTAAACATCTCCCTCAGGCTATAAAACACTTTAAATTATAAAAAAGTACAAAAACATGTTACTTGCAGTCTTGATCGTTTTAGTACCATGTATGCTTTATATCTTTGCAGTAAGTGTTGCGTCAACATAGTGTCTTTTCAACCTGTGTAATAAACTTCAGTTTTTGACTCAACAAACAACGCTCTAAAGACTTCTCAGGATTTTTATTTATCTTGTGGCATAGCAGTAATGCAAGTTTGAATAAGAAACAGACAACCAAATGAAATTTGCATCATTTCAATCTATGAGAAAAGGCTTAAAACTGTAAATATGTTTGAAAGTGTCAATGATTAAACCTATAATTTAAAACAAAACAAAACAAAACAAAACAATAAAATCAAAGGTCCCAAGATCTACTCAACAATGACCACAATTTTATTAGAATTTCTTGAAGGTAACAATCCTCTCAGCTCAAGTGAATTATTTTTCAGGTAAAAACAATTTACAAAATTAACAAGTTTCCAAAAACCTAAATACAACATATGCCATGCATGTTAATTTTGCTTTAATATTCATCATCCATTACAGATCTTGTCCCTCAGTGCTTCCAGCAGAAAATGCTCAAACAAGACCTAAATGTGCAATAATCACCATAAGCATTGATTAGTTAAACAAAGTAGTACTTTGGTTAATGTATAATTCTCAGAAACAAGATCAATGGCCCATATAAATTATTTTTAATGATGTCCCATGATAAATACACACCTAATGACTTCATTTGTATTATCACATTTGGGAATGCATTGTAGAAACCCTATGAAAATCAGAGTACACAGATTTAAGAGTCACATTATCAATCACCTTTATGACAGAATAGCACATTCTACCATTTGCAAAGTTAGTGAAACTTCAGTTGTGACATAGTTTATTTTCTTATAGTGTATTAGTTAAATTTCTCTGCTGTTCTTCAAAAGTCTGACTTGTTAGTCTAGTTCTTTCAAGTTCAGTTGTAGTTACAGAGATGAATTTAATGTTTACTGTCCCAAAAATTCATCTTTTCAGCATTTATGAAAACATCAAAAATCAAAGCCAGTAGTATAACTTGTTTAAATAAAATGTTACTACAGCATTGCACTCCTACAGCCTCATCACATAATGGGCATTACCTCAAAGTAATGTTAATCATACTCCTGCATGTTATGAACAGCAAGTGGCAGCAGAGCGAGGCTTTCTGTGGAGCTTAACAGTGTCCGTGGGGATAAGGTGGTCTGTTCTTTCATCCATTGCCAGCACTCTTCGCACTGCCTCCTCAAAGGCTATTGCAACATTGGTGGCATCCTTGGCACTGGTCTCATAGTAGGGGTAATCGCCGTTCTCTTGGCACCACTGCTGAGCTTCCTCAGTAGACACTTGCCTTTCTGTCACATCCACTTTGTTGCCCAGTACCACAAATGGGAACTTCTCTGGCTCCTTGACATCTGCATAATAGATGAACTCCTTCTTCCAGTTGCCCAAGTTGAGAAAACTCTGGTTGTCATCTACACTGAAGGTAAGCAGGCAGCAGTCAGAGCCACGATAGAATGGAGTCCTCAGGCTGCGGAAGCGCTCTTGGCCAGCAGTATCCCAGATCTGTAGGGTAACCTGGTGGCCATCAACCTCCAGGTCCTTGTTGAGGAACTCCACACCAATGGTGTGAAAAAGATGTGCATCAAATTTGTTTGTGACATACCGATTCATGATGGAGCTCTTTCCTACACCACCATCACCAAGCAGAATGACTTTCAGTAGGGATGTCTTTGATGTCATGGCTATTCACGTTTGTTCAAAAAGTTTGTATGGATAACCTGTTAATCAAATGCAATAAATTAAAGTGAGTTATTATGCACACACCAACATACTAGAAAACTTCACATTTACTCCTATTAGTTGCGACACATCCTTAAGGTATTTGTCTCACCCCTGACAGATTTTGGCCTCTTCCTCCACTTGTCCAGCTCATGTGTTGTAGACTCTCTTCGTTGGTCACATGCTCACTTTTTCATGTTTATGTGAGCAGACATGTAGCTTCGTACACGTACCTTCAATCAGCTGCATCACGGTGACGAAGTGAAATAGGTTAAATGATATTCCAGAATAACGACAACACAGGGAAGAACAAAATCATACATTATATAGACATCACGTGCTGAAAACGTTTACTTCATTGCCTGTCAGATTCCTAACGCGGGATGTGGTTCACAATACGAAACGAATATCTTTACGAAATCAGCACGTTAGTAGGAAAATGTGAATTGTACTAGTGTGAGCTAACAACATAAAGCTAATATAACAGAGGGAAACAAGGAAACAGCCGGAGTTATGTTCATGCAATAACAGTCATCCCATTAGCTAGCCCAGCTAGATTCTATTAACGTACCTTTTATTTAGATATTTAGTTGTTGAGTCGACGAAAATCAGTCTTCCGCGTATTAATGCATTTGTTTGACAACAACCCACACTGGCGTGGCTGAAGATAACGTCAGGTCGGACACCGTTTCCTGTTAGTTAAAGGCTCGACGCTAACACAGCTAACTGCTAGCAAGCTAACGACGAGCTACACGGATCATGTGATCTTGTCAGACCAGCGCCTACGTCACAGGACAACTTCGGACACACGCCTTCCGCTGCTGGAACAGAATTTTCTGTGGCGGATAAAACACGCTTTTGTATTAGTGAGCATATTCAGGTAGTTTGTGCCAGCTTTCTTTAACTTTAAGCATACGATTGAAATCAGGTGCGTAGGTTTAGCGTTAATTCGAACATTGGGAGAAACATGTTAGTCGAGCTTGTTTCAAATGTCCAGGATCTTCCTGGACATTTTGAGCATCAAGCATAATTTTCTGTGTGCTGCTGAATTTTAATGCACCGACGTGTGCTTTAAGCAGTAAAATGTGGAAACATGAAAAATGCATTTCACCAAGTGAACACAAATTTTCAAAAAATATTTTTTCATTGTGCACAGCATAAGTTGTTATTTTCGTTATTTTAATTAATCAAGATTAACAAAAGAAGCATTAAATCAGCAAATGAACAAAGGATGGATAAACGACAAAACAAAAATACGTCGTACATCAGTGAAATAAGTTAAATATCAGAAATTAAACAAAATAAACAACAAGATGAACAAAAATGAACAAACTGTTCCATAAATACAAGAGAAATAAACAAAACAAAATCAACCACATGGCTGAAACACGCACAAAATGAACAAAGATAAACAAAAATAGCAAAGACACTCAACAAATAATTGCAAAGTAATCAAAACAATCAACAAAATTTAGCAGACTATGAATACTAACAAACTCACAAAGGCCCAAGTTACATTTGGTTTTCTCACAAATTATTTCATGAATGACCATCATACCGAAAACACCACACCACGAATTTTAAGTTTTTTTTAATTGGAAGAGACAAATGCACACGCTGTCAATTCCAACCTCCCTTCTGAAGTCTACACCAGTGATAGATGTCCTGTGTAAGCCTACAGTACTTAATGCTATTCATAGACCACCAGAAGATGGCGATGTTTATCTGCCAGCAGAGACAGCATACAGTCTGTGATCCAAGGCCACAGTGTGAAGTACTGTTTGAATGTCAGACGTCTGAAAACTAAATGGACAACCAATCAAAGAAGGTATGAAAACAAGTTAGTGGAGATATCACTTAAAATACACTGGAAAAAAAAAGCTAGAAATGACAAGTACATGCTTTGGAGTGTGTTGCACTAAAATACACACTTCAAGTAAAAGTGCACTTGTGTTTCCCTGCATGTAAGGTTATAAATTCAAAACACAGACTATACATGCATAGATTGGTGAGGGCAGCTTGAAACAGACATGACTGCTCTTTTGACCTATGGGCAAATTTATACAAAGCACACCATACTGTACCTCTTAAGCGACACGACACTAACCTAGGCATTCATAAATGTACAGTGGTACCTCACATAAAGAACTCTTCGCATGAATAAAAATTTGCATACAGAAGAAAAAATTGGCAAAAAGTCCAAACCGCATAACCAAAAATTATTTGGACAGCGATTGAAGATTGACGTGTCTACGCCCGGGTCACGTCTGCGTCACTTCCAAGTCTCATCCGCGAATGATCCGGAAGTGACATTCTCAGCGAATGTAAACATTGTGGTCCTTCTGATCGTGTGTCCGGGTCCTGCAGCTGAGTGTAA
>JAQQAE010000842.1:0-29094 GCA_029823295.1 Pseudamia nigra
GTCATGAGGTCTAAGCCTCAAATTGTGAAGCGCCTAGAGATAATCAGTGATTATGATTGGCGCTATACAAATAGAATGAAAAGATGGAAAAACATTAAAACGAGCCATGTTTCCAAAACACTAAACTGTGACTTTTTACCACCTTCCTTTTTCCATGCATGGGATCATTTAATTTTTAGCCTCAGTGTTTCATGTCTACACACTAGCTGTATCTTTGCTCATACTATTAATAGTGTGTGGCTACATGTGTTCAAGGTGAGTTGTGGACCCTCCTACAGACCAAAAAACCTTGAATCTTATCTTGGAGTGAAACTGAAAAACCTTCACCCGGCAATGTGGGACAGCAGTGTTAAAAACCTTCCTTTGTGTGAAGTGACACATTTGTGTTTCTATGCAGCATGGCAAGAGGTGGCGCAGAAACTGGGGGATGATGGAAAAACAACAGGCAGCCAAGGGCCTGTTCAGTACACAGAGAAGACCCCCTGTGCCACAATGAAGAGTAAGTTCCTATACTGCTTCAAAGAAAAGGACATTCCCCGACACGTTTTTATTTCATTCTGACAAATAAGTCTTCCTGCCTTGTGACCTTCTGAACTTTGAACTCGCGTGTTTATTGTTCATGATAAAACAGGAAACTTGAATGTCTGCTCTGCTCTCTCATCAGAGAAATCAAATCACACACCTATTGTGTTTTGGCTCTGCCTTATCTGTATCCAGAGGGCAACTGTTGTAATAGCCTGCCTTAATTTTTAACTTCACCCTGATCTGTAAAACTGGCTGCTGTAGCACTGGCTCACACATAACCTGTCCACACTAGTTCTGTTCTGGTCACTCTGCTTGCATCCAAGGAGAAAATGCCAGAGCAGGTTAATTATTAATACTTACTTACAACCTGAGCCAGGACACCACATGAAAAGGGCTTTTTGACAGATTAGATGGAGGATAGAATGAACAGTGACATTTTCATCAATCAGTAACTGAGAATTACGATTTGTTTTTGTTCATCAGCCTGTGTTAAAACTCTTTAGCATGGTAGTTGCCCTCAGACATCTAACCATAGTTTTGGATGTCACACAAATTTATTTTACTTTTTATCTATATTACCACTATAGATATACAGTATTACCAGACATGGCTGTGATCAGTGAAATGAGGGACTGAAATGGGTTTGACTTTTGTTTGGGGGAGGAGCAGAAGGTGGAGACACACCAGACATTGTGTCACCATCTTAAAAATTAATAAATTTTAACATGTCAAAATTGGAATAATTTAGAGCACTTGTCTACATACTAATTTTGTTCTTCCTTATACACTTAAGTGTTTTTTCATTTGTTGCCTCAGGGCAGCATTATACAGTTAGACCCCTTTTGAGGGCAAAACACTGATGTGCATGGATGTATGTTTAGAGCATTTATTGTGATCACAGTCTGTTTGTTTTCCTTACAGGGCACTAATATTCAGAGGAAAGGGATAAAAGAACATTTCATTGGTTTTTTTTCAAAGTGACCGTGAAGTTTAGGGTGTCCAGAATCAAGTCTGATATAATTAGGTTTCAGTCAGAGTCAAATCTGCAGGAAAGACCACTCAAACAAAAACCAAGTTATAATCTAGATTTCGAGAGGTCAAGGCCGAGCTAAAACCATAACCCATCTAGACACACTGCAAATACAGGTACTGTAGTTTGCTGGCTGAGATTATTTATGCTGAATATGCAGCAGAATGAGGCACCCTGTGGAGAGAAGAATCAGTTCAAGTTTAACAACTAAAATAAATCCAAGTTCTCAAGCTCCCAAAAACAATAGATTTGTGTCCATGTGGCACAGTGAATATCAAACATGGCTGCTTTGTAACTCTACAATCTCTGTTTCTGTGCAGATTTTGTGCCCATAGACCTGGAGGACTGGTGGGCCAGGCGCTTCCTCGCCAACCTGTCGTGACCATGTAAGACTGTGTCAGAACAGGAAGCACTACACTAATGCTCCATCAGTGAGGAAGTCACAAGATGGAGAGAAGCGGAGTCCTTCGGGATATGCATTGCGAGGAGTTGTGCATAATTTGAAATCTGATTTGACACCCTGTTTCACGCTGCTGTAGAAAATGGGCGCACAAACACAAACTGCCTCCAATTGTGAACTTTGACAGTGTTGACTTGATGTAACATGCTACAGAGAACCTGTTTTCTCTACTTGAATGATGAATCAGATAGAAGAACCTGCCTTCTTTCAACTCTATGTATTTCTTGGCTGATCTTTGGATATAAATCTGTTGAAATGCAAAAAAGTTAAATGTTTTTCCAAGATATGCTTGTGTCCATCATTCCACAGACGTGTCCATCATTCTTCAAAAGTAAAATACTGTATGTAAAATTTCTCACTTCTGGTTTGAGCAGAGCTGTTCAAATGCCATCCATTCTCTGCTCCACAAAAGCTGAGTGAAAAACTGAAGACAGCAAGAAGCAACAGTGAGAAAACAGGGAAATGAATTGCAGTTTTCTCATTCATTCACAACAGTCATGTTCTAGTACAAGTTTACATACATATTGTATTTACTAAACCCTAAGGCGCAACCAAAGCAACTGCTTCCTGCTGTGTGCCCGCCCAGAGGTCTGCTCAACAGGTGAGGAGAGACTGAGATGTCTGTGTTGTTGTTGTTCTCCTTTCGGCTGCTCCCCTCAGGGGTCACCACAGCGAAATACCAATGATTCGCATGTTTGATCTGGCATAGGTTTTTACGTCGGACGCCCTTCCTGACACAACCCTCGCAACAAGGGAAGTGTGTTTTGCTATAATGCAGACTCCCAGACACACTGAAAAACACTGACTATTTTACTATGTGAGAAGAGTAGAATGAGCCAGACAGTTTTTGTGTTGTTCCATCTGTTCATGTTGTATGGCGCTGTTACTGGCTGGAAATACAAACTTGCTGCCCAAAAGGTCAACATCCCAAAACATGGAGAGCCATTAATAATGTTAGGCTACAACAACCATTTATTTTCACAGTGGGGTCATAATAACTGCATTAGGAACTAAATAACAAAAACTGGGATAATTTTCATACGTATATAGTTTTAAAATTTTAAGATTACTGTTATCAACTATGCTTTAAGTTTCCTGAGGTAATCAGGAACAGTTTAAGAAAAAAGTTTTCATATAAATGTGTTTTCTGTCCCAGCATAAACACTGCATAAAGAGAGCCCGTCTTCATGGTTTAACTTACATGTTCCATTTGGATAGAAATCATTCATTCACAGATTTAACACCTCTTTTCTTGCTGACTCCACTGTCCCCTGCTGCCTTTGCCCCCTTGCCTGTCTTTTTGGCTCGTCTGCGTCCAGGTGCTGAGTGTCCCGGTTTAGCTGTGGTGAAGGTGATGCACTGGGAGTCCAGGTAGTCCACTAGCTTAGTGACACCCAGGCGGATCCCTGCGGCTTTCAGCTGTTGCTGGAACTGGGACAGAACCAGAGGCTGGTACTGGAGAATTTGGCTGTAAAGCACTGGGTCAGACAGGATGAAGGAGCGCACAGCCTGGAGGCGATCCTGCAGCCGTGTTGCTGCTTGAGACGCAGAAATACCGCCCTCACTGTCCGAGTCACCATCAGACAGCAGACACAACTCAGGATTTGACCTGTGGAAAAAGGGAAATACATAGCTGAGGTCAACATTACTCTCCCCCCCATGAACAGATGTGTACCACATGCAGATTACTTTCAAGGTTTCAACAAGTTACATTTAAAAATGTCAGACCTTTTTCCAATGTAAGATACATCACATCACAGTGGTGGAGTTTGCAGATGCTCCTGATGTGATGACTAGCGTTTCTTTTACATATTCAAAAGACCACTCAAAACTGTATCTAGAACATTATATTTCAAATTCTACAAATCAAATGACTGGATTTTAGTCTTCTTTTAAGGATCTGTGGAAACCCTGCATAGACTTCATTTGTGTAAATGATGCATTTAAGAATAAATCTGATCTTGTGTTGCATTTGGGAAACACTGTACCGTTCTGATTCTTCACTGGTTGCAGTTGACGAGGTCCTGGAACCTTGTGAAGTGGACAGCAGCTCTGCTTCCTCTTTTGCGCTGTTGTATTTCATGGGGGAGGTGGCAGCTGGTGCTCTGGGCTCTTTGAACCTTCCTGTCTGGGAGCAGGAGACTGGCCTGCTGGAGGATGGGATGAGAGAGGGCTTCGTCTGACCAGAGCACCCTGCAGAGGGTGCCTCGTCTTCGGAGTCTGAACTGACCAGTTGGTGGGTGTACTGATGGATCTCTTTCAGTTTAAGAATCATCTGGCGCTTGGGTAAAGGCCGAACACCAAACCTTTACAGAAGATAAAGTTTGTGGCATTTGTAATGGAAAGACAAACCAACAGAGGAGATGATTAGATGAGGAGAAAACAAGTTAAGGCGGAGATCATGGGCTGACAGACTAAGCTGACAGTGACACTTGGGCTGGTAATCGGATTGGCTGCTTGGTTAATAGCATTGGTTAGGATAAAACATTTGGCCCATTCTTTAATGAGGGCGGAAAGTAAATGAACCAACTGACCTCTTGAGTTTGTTCTTCAGTTCTGGTGTGTCCATGTCAGAGTAATGTGGCATGGGAGTGATGGGCACCAACGAGTGCCGCTTTGCATTATGGGATGATTCTAGATATAAAACAAGAAAATATTTTAGCAGCAGTACAGTGGTCTTTGGTTTCTGCACCAGATCTTGAAAAACAATAGGATACTACATGTAGCAAAGCAGATGGTTACACACTCCTCACAAAATGTCAACTAGAAAGGTGAACATGAACCGGTATATAAAGGGTACTGTGAATCCAACAGCATCATATGAAAGAGGAGTTAGGTCTGGCCTGGTGTCAGCAACTGACAACTGTGGGTCACTTGCTTTCAGGGGGCTGGAATACTCTTTAAAGGCATGTGCAACATCAATCATCAACAAATTTCACAGACACCACGGGTTGATATATTTTTTATATTGAAGTTGTGAATTTTTGGACATTTAATGTTGGTGTGAATGACAGAAAAACAAAACAAAAAACAGAAAAACACCACAGGTATGAGCTTTGGCTATTTTAAACAATAGTATCAACATTGGCCCAGAATTTCACAATCTACTCTTTCCTGCCTTTTATTGGGACTTGCTGTAAATGAAGTAAACGCACACATTGATTACAATAGTATAGTCATGCAAGTATGAAACTTGGCATGGAGTTTACTGAATCAAACGGGAAATTGGCAAACTAGAATCGTGGAGCTTGTTAATATTTTACTGTATTCTATTCGTAACTCCTATCTGCTTCTCATCTTGCATTTTACATGTGCATGGCTGATCTCAAAATTGCATTTGACACCTTGTTCATATGTACTGTAGCTATGTGGACAAAGTAGCAAAGCAAATGCTTTTTAATGGTATTCAAATGATTCTTGTATGTGCTATGTGGCCAATATACTCGATTTGTCCATACTTCCACTAACAGGGTAACAAGAGGAAATAACAGTGAAGAAAGGCAACACAAAAACATATCAAGAGCTGGACCTGCCTCTGGGCTTATAAAGACTATCTAAACAGCAGTGTCAGACTCCAACATTTGCATTAAAAAAGTTAAAGATCATATTTCTATATTTAACTGTCAACAAGAAAATTAGACCCCACTCAGTTCATAGACACAATCTCAAAGAGCAAGAGACAATCTCAAAAGCTAGACTACTTACTTGGGGTTTTGTGTTGGGCAGGGCAGGTCACTCTCTGAGAAAGCGGCTCCTCCTCCTCCCAGCTGTCCCATGATTTGGAGTCCAGTAGGCTGATGTTTGGTACAAGACGTGTAGTGGGGTCAGGCGATGAGGGGGTAACGGCTTCTAGATACAAAGACGATTGGCTCACTGGCTGGCAGACGGTGGCAATGGTTGACCTGGCTGCATCTCTTTGTTCTGGGATCATCTCCTGCTGGATGGATCCTCCACTCTCCTCCAGCTTTAGACTGAAGCAGCCTGGGTTTTCACCTTGGTTTTCATTTTCATAGGCATTGAGACCCCAGGAGTCGTTAAAGGCTATCGGAGGCTCATCCATAAAGCTCTGCTGAAAACTAGACTGTGCAGTTTTGTGGTGTCGTTCCTCGTCTGTATCTTTATTTTCACATTCTATCTGCTCTTCGTCACTTCTGACTTTCCTAATCTCATCCCCACCATTTCCTGTGTTGTTGTAACTGCCGACTTCAACAGAACACTGACTTTTACTAGAGCAGCCGCTGCATCTCTGTAGACCTTGGGGATCTCTGTGAGATGATGAAGAGAGTTCTGACAGAGGAGAAAAATGAAAACTGTTCAGCTCTGTCTTCTCCAGACTTTGAGACAGTCTCTTGTCTGTTTCTTGACCTGCTGACATCTGTTTCTCAGAGTGATTTTGGACTGGGGAATCAGACAGAAGCATGGGGTGTTTCTGGAGCTCTGTATGGAGGGGAGTACTGCTGTATGAAGGGATTTGAAGAGGTGTGTCCAGTTTTGAGGAACCTAGGTGGGACTGGTGGTGCATCGACCTTGAGTGTTGTGAAACCTTTGTTTGGCACAAGGGAACAGCAAAAACTGGGGAGTCCAGCTTACTGTCCTGACTCCTATAATGGCGACTTTGGTGCTTATTTGAAACACTGATGTCCAGGCTGAAAACAGAGGAAAGTGTCTTGTCCTGTTTCGGTCTGGAAATGCTGCCCTCTGTTGGGCCAGTGGGAGTAGAAACTCTAACTGGACTGATAGGCCTCTGGATTCTTTTTGAAACAAAAAAAGAAGGAGAGCATGAGTGTGACGAAGTTTCACTTTTAGGGAAAAGCTGGGTCCTGCACATGCTGCTACTGGTTTGAGTGGAACTGGTGTGGACACTTCTTCCAGGCTGGACTGGTGTAGATGGAATGAGCCAGGAAACCTCTGGAGAGCAGTTTTGTGGACTTTCACAATCAGATCCTGGCACTGAAGCAGATAGTTTATCACTAGGGCTAAACTCTAAACCACCTTGCTCTTTATGCTCTGAGCTAGACTTACCAGGTTTTAGGATTGGTTGGTCTTTGATTTGGGTGTAACTCTGCGTGTTTTCCTTGGTACTTGGTGGAGAACGTGGTGATGGACTAAGAACATGATCCACTTCCATCTCTTCACTTGAGTCAGACAAAACAATGAGCTCTGGTTCTTTCTTTTTTGGGGGAGAATCAGGGGAAAGCGGGATGCAAACAGTATGAGAAACCTGGCTTTCTGTCCTCAAAGACAGATTTTCATTTCTTGGCTGAACACAGTATTTTTGCTTTTGCACTTCACCACTACCCCCATCACCCACTGGACCAGGGGACAGACCGGGGACAGGCATGCTGGGTGTACAGGGTGGAGGGCTGGGGGAAAGTTTGTCAATTACGCTTGCAGAAGATTGAAGCACAGTTCTAGCAGACAGTTCAGCTGAGAGCTTGTGAGTATTCTGTAATCGAGGCATGGATCTGTTAGACTGGTCAGACGTACAGGGTAAAGCAGACAGTTCTTCCTCAAAGACCCCCCATGAGTCTGAGAAGAGGCGGTTGTAGCTGCGATCCAGGCTGGAATCTGGTCCAGGCTGACAATTTGGCTGCGTTTTTGGGAGTTTTGTAATTACTTGGTCTTCAGCTGTCTCCATATTTCCATCTTCATTGTTTTTTTCCTCTTCCATGCTGTCTTCCTCTTCATCCCTCTTTTTCTGCGTGGCAGCAAACTCATAAATCTCCACTAGCTCTTCATCATTGACTTGTTCCTCATGTATTTCCCTGTCACCTGATGTGAGACCACCACAGTGATCTTCCGACTCCTTCTCTCCATCACTTCCATCAACAGTCCCCACCCCCTTGTTTTCTTGTTCCTCATCGTTCCACATGGAGCGGAGGAGGTCCAAAAAGGTCTGGTCTGTTTGGTTGTTGAGAAAGTGCTCATGGCTTGTGAATTCTGTATCATGTTCCTGAGCCGCTGCCTCTTCTTGTGGAAGCTGACAAAGCTGCTGGAGCTCCTGTAAATCAAACCTAGACAAAAATGAAAAGAGAAAAGTGTCAATGTATTTTCCATGAAGGACAAATATTTTAGAAGTTATTTGATGTTTTAACAGTCCATTCATTTTTTTTTACCACCTGGAATAAACAATTCAAATTTACATTGCATTGCAACTTTCTGGTGGGACTGGTTCTATAATAAACTCTAAAAAGGTTCTCCTTAGTATTTCCTATTAAATAAGTATGATTTTGTAGAGTTTTTATGTAACATTCAATCACACAGAGTCACTTAAAAGGGCCAAGAACATTTACTGCGACAAGTATTTTAAAATATATCAAATGTTGTCCTTCACTGTGATTCTGGGAATAAATGTAACACTGTAGCAACAGTGAACAATCACAGTAGATGGTATTAGACTGACCTGGATGCCAGCTCCAGAACATGAGGTCGCAGTGAGGCTGGAAAAGAGCAGTAGGCTGTGTAGAGGTACTGCAGCAGAACGAACACTGCCTGACCCGGGACGTCACTCATCAACACCCTCTGAGCTGTAGGGAGTCCTTCTCCCTGAACTCCAAATCCACTTTCATGCACCTGAAGAAGGAGAAAAGACATTAAAGATCTAGATAACAAAAATGAAACCATCCCCTGAACATGTCAGTATACGTTTGATTACCCACATTTAAATGTAGGGCTGTGTGATATGATAATGTATAGGACATGGTGAGAAAATAACAACAAAATATACTGTATGTTTCTTGTATTATACTTTGTTTCTTTTATGTTGAACGTTTTTGAAAACTCCATGTTACTCAATACAGGCACAGATGTTCTAAGTAGGAGAAGTTGCTTCTGCTTGTCAAGTATCTAATTCAATAAGTTTTTTTATGCCATCTATAAAATGGACATAACTATTCATTCACTCAATTTGCAGAAAATGTGCTGCATTTTGATAAATAACATCAAAACACACAGTCCTATTTAAACGTTGAAGAATGCAGAAGGGTGAATAATAGCAACTGACTATTTATGTTGCATTATGATTGAGAAACACTATCCATATATCCTTTGTTTCAACAAATTTAAATGCAACGAGCTGCACAATTAATCGAGTTGCTAATGATGGTAATAGGAATATATGAAAAGAAATAATTCCAAATCCCTGTAATTTAAATGTCTGGATTCAGGATGACTTCAGATTCTGATGAGATAACTGCAGAAAAGAAAAAAAAAAATCACTTCTACAGTATGGTGACTTTGGATTTAGTGACACTGTGCAGAGAGGGACTGTGCGAAATATACAAAACTATTTTTTTGTATTTTTCCCAACTAAACATGTATGTTTGTGCTGGAATAATACAACATTAAATGAGTAATGTGTGGATTTTCCTAAATGACCATGTAAACGTCCATCACAAATCAATGCAGCATCCACCAAACCAAGCAGTCCTATGCATCAATAGCTAGTTCAAAAAGTTTTCTGCAGCTGAATTTAGTGGATATGAAACGGTTGACCACCATTGCTTTTCCAGCCCTGTATTTAACAGAACGCAGGACATGTCCATGATGTGAGTCATATCTGCAGTAGGGTGCCACGAACACGCTCTGTTATTACCATTTCAGCCAGCAGGGGGCAGCGAGCGTACACCATGAAGGAATGGGCAAAGTAGACCTCTCCGCTATCCACCTGAAGCTGGACATCACTGAGCTGAGGGTTGTTCACCATGCTGCTCAGGTCTGATGCCAGTCTGGACAGCGCCACCTAAAAAGAACACAAAGGCACAACAGGCTGGGGTCAGTGGAGAAAATAAACACAAGGCCAGACTGTGGGCACAGCAAACAAAAAAATCTAAAATGTAGGATTTCGTTCAAGCATTGGTTACCGATCCTGTCAAACAACAAAAACATAACACTAGTCAGTTACAAAGGGATGCTTGTGATTAGATACAGTACATATCTAATCCTGTTGTTTTGTGATGAGAAGGTGCTCCTTACTGATCGGTGACTGCCTTGGTCTTTATCATCTCCTGGATGATTTGTTGAGCTTCTCCCTTGGTTGTAGTTCTCCAAGTGTGTGTGCGCTGTCTCTGGTAAAAAGCCACTCACACAGTGGTCATTCTGCTCCTCTGTGTCCTCTGGGACAAATCCACTCAGCTGAAGGTGCGTGGAGTTCCTTTGAATGTCTGTCAGGCAGAAAAATGTTTAAGCCGAATTAAGCATCAATACAGGCAGTAGATTACCGTGAAATGATATGAATGTGTCCCTTTAGATATTTACCAATACTGAACACGTCTTACAGTTTTCAGTCTTTTTTTTACAATTTATTTATTTTTCCCCATTTTTGCCTTTATTTGATAGTTTGCAGTGAAGCGAGACAGGAAAGTAGGGAGGAGAGTATGGGGAGTGGCATGCAACAAAGACTGCAGGCTGGATTTGAACCCAGACTGCTGTGATCAGGCAACAGTCTGGGGACATGTGCTCCACCAACTGAGATACCAGGGCTGTGAGGTTTCAGTCAGTAAGTGTTCAAGTCAGAGCTTGTCTCATGTAAAGTTCCAAATAAAATAAAAAGACATTCAAATGTGATGTAGTGACCAACAGAATTAATGTAATATGTCCTGTTTGAATAATAGAAGATAACATAAAGATTTTGGCTATGCATCTCTTCCTACACATTAATAAACTGGTTCCTCCCATAGCCCACAACAGAGCCACAGAATATCCATTCAAAGCTATAGTCATCTAAGAATTATTTTTAAATTATTCAAATTATTATTACATATGTTAACAACTCTACTTTTCTGCTTAAAGTTCCTAACTTGACCATTTTCTTACAGAATGTGCAGTTGGATTTAAATTCATTATATTCAACATACCAGGCACTAAATCGGGTTTTTAGTCCTCAAAATCGCATTTAGTACACTTAAAATCTCACATTTAAATTCAGGTAATTGGATTTTAGTTTTCTTGCCATGTTAGACATTTCACATAGGATAAGTTTCCATTCCACTTAAAGTATTTTTTAATGATAGCTTAAATTGATGTATAATATGTACAGGTGCTGTGCTTTGCTTTAAAATACTGTCATTTATTGTTATTGTGTGGATGATACCTTTAACAGGGCCTGAGGCGGCGTAGCCACACTGGGTGAGGGTCATGCCATCTTCAGCCAGCTCTATCAGGTCTCGCAGGGCCTGGCTTCCCACTGGGAGCTGCTCTGTTCCTGAAGTAGTGGGAGGTAGGGAGGAGCAGGGCGTCTGGGATGAGGAAGGCAGCATGGATGATGTGGTTCCAGACACAGGGGTGACTTCACTCCCAGGCTGGAGAGCAGAGTCAGACTTGTCCATTCTGGCAAAGGAGGTCTTAGTCTGAGAGTGGAGGATAAAGAGGAAAAACAGTTTTGAAAAGCTCAGCACTGATGTGTCACTTTAGTGTACTATATATTGTTGTATACATCCTATATTTGCTTAATTTTTCATCATGTTTACTGTACTTTGCTATACTATTATCGAATGTTTACTGTTTATTTTCTTAGACTACACAGTATCTTGATCTGAACTTACCGTACCTTTATATTTTCAATATTTGGATTATTTTTCACTGCTCTTTGCTGCCATAACATTGTAAACTTCCCAGGCACGAGACTAATAAAAAAAATGGTCTCATCTGATTTAAACACTGTTTTGGAATGAATCAAGACAATAAACGTCTAAGTCCAACTTGTAATGCAGGAAATTGCCAAAATATCTTGGATTCACTTCACATTTACAGTATGCTTGGGTATTTTAAGTTTCTAAATACTGTTCTTTCAGTTCATTCGTTATAACATCACATATTCTCGGGGTTTTATTATTGTACTGTATTGCCTGTTTATTTTTTATTGTGTGGGCACTCACTTCAATATGCTGTATATTGTACATCAGCAAAAATACACTAATAAATTTAATGAAAGCTTTTCCCTCACCATCACCGATTCCCAAGGCACGATGAACTCACTGAGCTCTGGTATGTAGAAATCAGATGTACAAGAGGAGTTTTCTTCCAGCAGTGCACTTTTCTGCCAGAGGGGGGCAGCACCACTCCAGAGAGGCAAACTGCTGGGGCAGCGGGTAGGTGTGGGAGGGGAGGGGGCACAGCTGCGTAGGAGGAGGGCAGAAACACGCTCCTGTAGCCTCATCTGGGCCACCTCAGCATCCTGAACGAGGAGGAGTGGTGGGGGACGAGGGATGCCATACTTTTTCTTCTTCCCACACCTTCTACCTGTGATGAGAAGAGGTCGTGCAAATGTCAGCACCCTCAACTCCAACTGAATTTCCAAAGTGCATTCATAAGAAATTCCAAACTATAACTCATTAAATATAGGAATTAAATAAATATGAGAATGTAATACTTTGTCTCACAGTATGTTAGTTATGCAATGACATCACTGAGCTTGTGTTAAAGAAGCATGAAGTTAAGACTATGCAATTAAGTGGTGTTTCTTATCAGCCGCAGTGTTCCGTGAAAAAGTGACACCACAGAACAGAGAATAAAACCAGAATTCTTACTTTTATTGCAGAATAGCTGTGTCATAATATTGTTATAATGGACAATAACAATAGCATAGTATTGCAATGTCGGATAGTCAGTGAAACAACACCAAAATAAAGCTGAGATAACCCTCTAAAACATCTTAAGAAAGTGTTAATCCATGTAATAAGTCAAATAACAGAAAAAAATATCAAAAAGCATGTTACATTATCATAATAATCCTTGATGTCTTTGTAAGTAAACATATTCATATTGTGGTTTTCATATATTTCATACAGTCAGTACAATACCTACATTTGTGGCTGATTGAAATGTTACATTTTGAACTACACGTGTTCTTTTAACAGACTTTAGTTTTTTTTTTTTTTACCTGCATCTGTCTTCCACTTTAGCTCAGGAGCCCCAGTGATATGTGATGTAGCAGTCTGTTTTCCTACATCTCCCTCTGCCTCCATTTCTCTCTGCTTCTCCTTGTGTTCCAGCAGGGAGGAGGACAGAGCCATGGCCACCATCATATTTTCATCCAAGGCTTCAGTTTTCTTCCTGGGCTTTTTCTTCACCGGAAGTCCCTGCTTAGGAGGGTGTTTCCTTTTGGTGCCTGCAGTCTTTGGACTGAATGAGAAAGCTGACATTAATTTTAGAATTGACCAGTGGGCAAGGACCAAGGCTGTACAACAAGGCCAATGTGGAAATAACTCTACTTGAGATATTTCCACATTGGCCCTAAGCTGGCAGCTGCTGGGGCACTGTCCATTTGACTCCAAGAAGCCTAGGTGGTGGGCTTCTCTCAATAAATATTAAGTGAATAAATTTTCATCATGAGTCATCATGGTCTCCGACAATTAATTTGGACCCTGTAATAAGTGATGTGGTGGTTGAGCTTTATTTTTTTTTTCTAAAGTATTATGGTAACTAGTCTGACAAATTTCTGCCATACTGGGCTTTGATTGACTGGTCTGTATGAGAGCTCCACTTGCCTTCAGAGTGACACTGAGTGAGCTTCATAGCTTTTATTTATTTAATAAAAACACCCTTTTCTTGACAGACAGCTCCAGTGCAGAGGATGTTGAGTGTACACTGACAACACTGTAAAATGACTTTGGTAGGAGATGTTACAAGCGGCAAAAGCAGCATGAAATGGCATTAGGGCCTCTATATTTAAACATTTTTTCACTTGAAAGGTCTAGAATGATGGTCTGTATTTTCCCTGATTTCAGCTCACACAGCTTTAGTTTTTTTCTCTAGTGGATTGTTAATTTTAACCTATCTGCTCTTTATCTAACTCACTGATCAGATGGGATGTTCTGGGTCTCCTCAGCCTGTCTTTGCAGAGCCTGCAGCAGCACCGCCGGGGAAACACCCATATCTGAGGAGCAGCGCTTCAAGTGGAGGGAACGACTCTTCTGAGACTTGAATCTTTTGCCACAGATGGGACAGTCAGGAACACCTGGTGGTGGTGGAGGAGGAGGGGATGGGGCACGGTCTTCACTCTCATCCAAACATCTGAAAAAGGAGATTCTGCATTAGTAGAAAACAAGAACATGTCAAGTGTTTTCAGCAGTACACAGCAGAATCTTTAGTGCTATAAATGTGTTTATTTTTAATGTGTTAAAACTAGACAATATTCACAAGGATCTTCAAGACTTTTTAACAAATAAAAAAAATTACTATCAAATTACTATCAATGACAGCTTCTCTGTTGTTATTTTCATAATTTCATTTCACTATTACTTGTTTTCTTAAACTTATTCATGTACTGGTAGGCATAAACAATGAATCTATGCAATTTGTTTACAAAGTGTCATATTTATGAGTGAAGTGATTAGTGTTTGCATTTTTTTTTATATCATTGAGTGACTAGAGAAAAAATTAAAAATAAAAAAAAATCGAGCTGCAACAATTTGCCACAAATGCCAACCTGTTAATGTGCTGTGTACGCCCTTCAGTGGTCATGTGTGTAAGGTCTCTGTGACAGATCTGACAGAAGAAGAGGCCCTGGTCCTCTAGGTCCACCACCCTGGCCTCTGCTACCTCTCTGTCCAGTTCTCGCTGCAGCCGAAGAGCCAAAGCCTCATCGCTGTCTGGGGGCTCTGAGTGGACAGCAGTTCTGCAGAACTCTGAATTATCTGGGTGCAGATCAGTGTTGGGACATGATACGGTACCAAGGATGAATCAAACATGTAAAGTAAACTATAATCAGTTGTGGAATAAGTCAAAATTCTACATTCAAAACCTGTAGATGCATCAGCAAAATGTCCTCATTTTTTTCAGGTTGATATTATAGTTGTTCAAAATCAACATATCAGGAGACTGTTAGTATACACAGGAAAATAAACGCATGAAAATTGTTATCTGAAAAACAATACTGTACAAAATGATGATGTGTATGTACAAGTACCTCAAATTTGTTCTTTAGTATAATGTATGATACTAATATATTTATATATGTATAAGTACTACATTGCCTACAAATATGTATACTATGAGAGCAACAGTAAACTGGTTAAGATTATTCTCCAGGACATTCTGTGACTGTACATCTGTCCAGTGGACAGAGAGCACACCTTACGCTATTAATATGTACCCTCTCCTTTGGAAGTGCAGGCTGTGACTTCAACTTAACTATCATTTCTTAAATGTGTAAAAATGTACCAACTGGTCAGGGAATATTGCAAAAAGGCCTGTGTACTTGCAATACTGTACATCTGCAATTAATTAGCAAAGTACTGTATACTATATTTTGGCCTACTGGAAAAATTAGACTGAACTTCACCTTACCTAAATTTACCTGCAGTTCAAAGAGTTCTGCTTATTAGAATGAATAATTTCATAATTAATGGTGACATGGTGGTGCAATGGTTAGCACTAGAGCCTCACAGCAAGAAGGTCGTGGGTTAAAACTCAACACCAGCCAGAGGGTTCTTCCTGTGTGGAGTTTGTATGTTCTCCACGTGTCTATGTGGATTCTCTCCGGTTTCCTCCCACAACCAAAAACTGCACTAGGGGTTAGGTTAACTGGTCAGTCTAAATTGCCCATAGGTGTGAATGTGTATGTGAATGGTTCTCTGTCCCTATATGTCAGTCCTGCAATGAACTAGCAACTCATCCAGGGCGTACCCCGCCTTCACCCTAAATCAGCTGGGAGGGGCTCCAAGGCGTTCACCAACCCATACAAGGATTAGGGGGTAGAAAATGAACTTAATTACTATCCAATGTCATCAATAATACCCAGTGGTGGTAGTTTTATTTTTATTTTTTTTTAGTTATTTAGTTCACTCTAATAAATCAAAACTGAAGAATGTTGAGATACTTTTCCAGATCGACCTCATACATAGTCAATTGTTAAGGTTAAATCCCTGGCTTTGTCTGTGGTTCTGAATATAGCATCATGAAGTGTCAGTCCAAAGGAATGACAGGTGGTTCAACTGTGATTAGTCTTTTTTGTACAATGTTACGGCAGAGGTGTCTGAGGTCTCTGAAAAGTCTGTCTTTGGGTCATCATTGAGGCAGCAAGAATGACTTTTTTTCATATTTATTGTTTTCTATGTATGACTCATCAAATCTGTTTAAAAGAGCCTCGTGTCACCTCACCTTGTCTTTGTGGATCTCGATGACCATCACTGTGATTGTCCTGCTGTGCTTGGTGGGGTGTCATCCTCTGCGGACTGGCTCTCTTGAACTGTTGCATCCTCTGTAGCACTTTGTCTTTGGCTCTGAGTCCAGCATGTGTAGATCCAGCTGACTCTGCCGCTCCTGAACCAGACCCTGCACACTCGGCCTGGGACGCACTGACAGCTGTGGTACACCTAGCCTCAGAGTCATCATCTCGTCTGTTGTTGGTCTTTGTCTGGTCTCCTTCGCCCGCCTGGCTGGAGGCTCGATGCTCTGCTTTCTTCGGCTGCCTGGTATCAGCTGGTTTCTTACGGACCCTTTTCAGCAGTTTCGAACAAAGATCTACAAAATCCTGGTCCGAGTCGTCCATGATGTGTTTCTTGTCACATTAAAAGGCCATGCCAGCATGCCCCCGTTCAGAAGACCATCACCGAATGAGAGTTTAAATCTGACCACTGTCAAAAATCGCATTTGATGTAACGTTAAAAAGACATTTCATTTAATATTAGCCAAGCATGACCAAAATGATGGGCTCCGGTCCTTCGTATGCAAGATGCAACCGAAGTTACGTCATTAGCTACTTAGCACAAAGCCATAACTACCGTATTTTCGGTTAAAATTGAGGGAAATGTCTGAAAACGCGGACTTAAAGGATAGATTTGGAGTAAAGATGTCAGATAGCATTCAGCTAGCTATCTGAGCTACTGATGCCAGGACTGTATTCTCACCCAGTTTTGATGAAGTTGCTCCTTAGCTTTAGATTTCCGCCTCATTGTTGCAAATGCATGGATTTGTCACGGTGATATTTATGTTGTATTTTAGACAACATGCTCACGTATTGATGATAAAACGAGCAAAACTGGTGCGATGTTTGTTTTCATTTTAAAATCTCATTTTCAACCGCTTCCTTTGGAATTCCGGTCACGTGACTGTAAATTAACCAATTGTCGCGCGTCTAACGTTTGCGACGCTCGAGCGTTTTGCTTACATTTCCATAACCATATTCTGGTCCTGAAGTGGCGACCCCTGAAGGGAACAGCCGAAAGGAAAGCAGAAGATAACTGCAAAAAAAAAAAAACATTTACAAGAAGTGCGGATTCTCCAGACCTCTTAATTTTTCAAATTCTGTTAAAATAAAAGTGTCCAGTTAAGCAAACTGCGCAGACATTCATTTATTTACTGTGAAAATAATCCAATCTGTCTCACAAACTAGTAAATAATTGTGCACTGGTGGAATACGGTAGACTATTTCATTTTTAAGAAACTTTAAACCTCTGTTCCACTGTTTTTTTAAATCTACTATAGTTTTTCTACTCCTCTTTATTTGTGCGAGTTAACCTTAGATATGAACTAAATGGATCTATTCTGATAGATTTTAAATCTACTATTAAACTATATATATAATATCTAATATTATTAAAATATTAGATATTAACGAGCCTGGAAATTAACAACTGCAGTATTATACACATGTACTGTACTTTAATGGTAATATTTTGTACCTTTCTGTAAATGAGGTTTTCAATGTAGAATTTTTACTTGTATTAGTTTTAATTTTTCAAAACCTAGAACAAAAACTGAATTGGCTTAGCATCATTTGGTTTGACTTTAATTTGTACTGTACATTCTTCTTAATACAATGACTACATGATAAACAACACTCATTTGCCCCCTTATTTTATTAGTGGACCGTCACATCAGCTTGGAGAGTTTCAGCCAGTTCCTGACAGGAAAGTTGTTTTTTTTTCCTTCCATGAACATCCAGCTTCAGGTTCTTCCCTCAACATGTCAGACTACGACTCGACAGAACAACTGAGTTCAGTGCTGTTGGCTCGTTAACACTTTTTGTTAAACCACTGATGGATGCTTCTTGGCATTCTCTTCCAGACTTTCATGATGCACACCCAGATTTCTCTTCTCTTCACTAACTGGAAACAAAGTGAGCTTTTTCCCCTAATTGCTACTTCTACATGCTTTTATGAAAGTCTGATCATTTAGTTCACATTTAAGATAAGAATTTAACCTTTTTTTGCAACTATATTATTTTTTTTTTTTTTTTTTCAGAAGACTCGTATCTGGTTTGACTAAAAACCTGGGTCCACTTTCCTAAAGATTCTTAGAATCCTATCAAAGAGTGCTCCTATTTTAAGCTAAAAAGTGTTAGCAAGGAGTTTTAGCATAAGAGTGACTTTGGACACATCTTAGAGCAACTATCAGCAAAGACTGAATTAAAACTTTTATCTTAGGAGGCAGAGGTGACCCTGTTGCTATTTGTGTCACATGATCTGGAAAGCTGTGACTGGTTGATTACACCTGTCCAAAAAAGCTTTCAAGTGAAAATGATCCATATTGTTTTATTTCTTTCACTGCTGGTCAGTCATTGTCTTACGTTTTCAGTAACTATAATCATTAATCCTCAGCCGTTCCATCATTTTCCACCTGGGCTTAAGAAACTCCCAAGCCGCTTAAAAGTTCTCTTCACTTCTCCTGTTTGTCACCTTAGAAGCTCTTTTAAGGAATGAGATATTTGAGTCAATTCTATCTTCACTAGGCTCTACTCTTAAAAATTCAGAAACTGCATCCGTAATTCTCAAAATCTTAATAATGGGTGGTCTTCATGAGGAACTACACTTTGCACTAAGAGGCTTTAAGAATACAGGTCTAACTTCTACCTTTGGCAAAAACCTTACACAGCTGACATACAAAAAGTTAAAAGTTACTCTGACGGACAACGTCACTGAGGCATCATTTACAGATTGTGTAAATTGTAGAAGTGTAAAGAAATCTGTGTATTGTCAGCTGCATAACTACGTTTTTTCCATATCTATTAACATCAGTTTTATACACCCACACAAGATAATTTAAGATGTTATGTGAATTTTCAAGCAAAGAGAGTTTAACAAACATATGCTCACGTCATTGGTGCTGCTTTCTCTCTGATGTGTAATAACTGAAACGTCTTTAATAAAAGCACAACCTATTACACTTAAAAATCAAGACAATGGTTAAAATTTGGTATCAAAAACTGACATCCCTATTTAGAGGGAGAGAAAATACAGTACAAACTATTTGTCCTTTGCAGACAAACGGGAAAACCTACCAAATAGGCAATTGTAATTCACAATATGTTGAAATACTCCTTATTCTGGAATCATGACAGGCTAAACTCTACCATTATTAAGATCCACCTCACATTTTGTTAACATTAAATGTTTACGTGCTCATTTATGACTTGAAACAGATGTTGTTGTATAGCTGCCATTACAAACTAGGTGATCTCCACCAATTAAGCTGTATAATCTCAAGTGTATAACATCATGTATCATTAAAGGTCTGTTACTGTACACAGTTTTCAAACGGACACTTCAGCATAATACCCATGTTATGTGAAATCAAGTGAGAAATGAATGCTATTGTAGGATGAACGTGCAAACACATGGCTTTAATCCAACTTGTAGGTTCAAAAACATTACTGAACTGCAACAAATGAACACAAACCAAGAAGAGGAATAATGCCTCATTATTTAGTCAACAGAGTACCAGAGTTCTTCTGTTGCACACAGTTTATTTAACAATATGGTATATAAGTAAGAAATGAGTCTTTTACCAGTTTTATACAGCAATTTCATTCTCTCTTCCTTATATTTATAATATTTTGCTTAATAACTTGTTTTACAATAGGAGAAAAAGAAATCCCCCCTAATTCAAGTTTTTGTGTGAGAGGAATGAAGGTTGATAACATTTAATTTTCCTTGGGGTGAACCTCAAATGTGCCCTTTATCCCTAGATAGCACACATCTTAGTGTAAGATTTAGAAGATGGGGCATCATCCGAGATGTGGTTTATCAACAACCGGTGATCATTCCATCTCAGCTTAGGGGGCTGGTCTCTTTCTCTTCACTTTCTTTACACTTTACAACATTTGTATGACAAAAAAGTATGACAAAATTTTTTTATGTCAAAGCAACAATTTTCTACACCTGTGAGACAGATTTTCCAAATTCCAGGCCACTGGGAGGTTGGTTGCAGTCCTTATTTTCTGTTTGTGAAACCAGTTGCAGCTGTGTTTCTTTTAGTGACTGTGAGGGTTTGTGTCAGTGTCTTCATGTGCACCTGCATACCGTGTATACACAACCTGCCGCAGTCCTTTTCCTATATTAATACAACTGAGTGCTCTTCATACACACAAAGAGGAAGGGAGCGGTCTCTGTCCCTGAACGCATCATTTGAACTAACGGTACAACACTAGATTACAATTGCCAGGAATGACAGCTTGAGAGAAGAACAAATACCTGGCCCAATTCCCAGACAAAAAATATTTTACAGTTTCAACACAAAAATGCTTTAAAGTTTTTTCCAAAGGTACAAAATAAAAAGATATGAATAATATAATGCAATTGTACATTTTCTTTAAAAAAAAAGAAACGAGAAAGGCATGAAACCATACCAAAAACAAACCAAAAATAAATTGGGTATTGAACACATTTGGTCTCAACCAAAAATATATATTCTTTGTGATTTAAATTTCATTTAAGAATCAACTTGCAAATCCCTCAACATCTTAAGAGACACCCACCACTTGGGTTAGGAAACAATTATATTTCCCAACAAGTGTTGACTTTTTTTTGTTTTTTGACCAAATTTTCTTTTTACAGCGGAAACTTTTTACATGTCAGTACAAAAAAAAAATTAAAAAAAAAATGTTCTCAACCTTAGAAAGAACAAACAAAGCCCTCTAACAGGATCAAGAGTCTGGGGAGGAACTAGGAAGGAGAGTGGGAGGTTGGGTCCCTGGGAGCGACATGGTGGTAATTCCCAGCAGAAATGCTACAATCCCTCCACAAACTTCTCTAGAGTGTCCCCTGTAGCGTCTCCCACTATCCCCAAGTCACTGTTCAGCCCCCCTCTGTTGGGCGTGTTAAGCTGTGGTAGCATAGCGCTCTGTTCGGATGTCCCCAAATGTCCCTGCTCCATGGATCCAGACAGTGGGCCCCCAAGTCCCGGGTGTGGTGACCCTGTGTGTGGTGGAGGTGGGTGCTGTGGTGAGGGCTGGGGCTGGTTCTGGACCTGTGGAGAGGGACTGGAATGTGGCGGTAGCTGCGGCTGCTGTTGTGAAGATGGACAGGGGGACTGAACTGGCGCCGGGGAACGGACCTGGTTGCTGAGGGCATTGGCAAGTGCAGGCTGGCCAGGAAGGTGAGCTCCACCCTGAGGCTGGCCAGCCAGCAAATGGGTCTGGGGGCTCATGGGACTGGGCTGTGCCGGAGAGCCCATCTGCTGCTTCAGGACAGCCTGCTGCTGCTGGGGGATTTGCTGCTGCTGCTGGAGCATTCGTTGGTGCAGTAAGTTCTGGGTAGAGTCCATGCCCATGCCAGGCTGGCCCATCTGAGTCATGGGTGAGAGCTGCCCCATTGGGCCCCCAGCTGCTCCAGCACCTGCCTGCATGGCTATCTGTTGCTGCTGTTGCTGCATGCGGAGCTGGGAGTATGTTGCTGCTGTGCCCTGCGTCTGAGCTGGAAATTGGCCTGGATGGCCTTGAGGCATCACTCCCTGTTGCTGCTGCTGCTGTTGTCTCAGGAGCTGCCGGCGATACAGCTCCTGGATTTGGGGGTTGGCATTCTGTGCTGCATTCATCAGCTGCCCTTGAGCACCTAAAGCAGCCATACCTTGAGCAGGAGGCTGTTGGGGCTGCTGGGGGGGCATTCCTGGCCTCTGCACAGCCCCCCCAGGCATGGCCATGGCCTGCATTGCTGGCATTCCCGGCTGCTGCTGCTGACCTGCTTGTTGTTGGGGCTGGTTGGCGTGGTACTTGGCTGTTCGTTGTTTGATGAAGGCAGCCATTAGCTGAGGGTTTGATTTGAGGATGTTGAGAACTTGCTGCTGTTGTTGGGGTGAACTTGGAGACTTGAGGGTGCGGAGCAGGTCCTGGAGAGCATTTGGGGCAATTGCAGGTCTCTGGGGTGTCTGTGGTCGGGGACCAGGCTGCTGTGGTATAAGCATCCTCTGACCTGGCTGGGGTTGCTGCCCAGGGGCCATCATGGGTCTCTGCATGGTCATGGCCTGCTGTGGATTCTGCCCTGGGACTAAACCTGGCTGTTGGGTCTGTGCTGCCTGCATAGGTCCAGTAGCTCCAGGCCACTGTCCTGGAGCCATGCCAGGTTGCAGCACCTGTGGACCCCGAGGCCCAGGAACCATCTGCATTGGTGGTTGCATGGGGCCAGTCATGCGCTGCTGTGGTTGCTGGTTCATAGGTAAACCATTCATGTTGACTCGATAGTTCTGCTGGTTCTGCTGAGCTTGTGCCATCATCTCAATGTGCCGTGCCATCTTGACTGCAGCTAGTGGCGGCTGCTGTGGTATCTGTTGCGGTGGCTGTTGTGGCTGGGCAATTGGGGACTGCTGCTGGTGTAGAGGAGACGCCTGTGGCCCTGGTTTGCCCTGGGACACCGGTGCCTGAGGCTGCCCATTGCGAGGTGCGTTAGGGAAGGAGGGAGACATGACACCTGTAGAGTTGGGAGTCTGTGGCTGACTGGAAAGGGGCTGCTGGGGTGTCTGGGGAGTGTTGGGCTGTGCATGGGAGGTGGGAGTGCTGGGAGCAGCTGAGGCTGGAGGGGACGGTAGCGGCATGGTTCTGCCTTGCATGGTGGCCATCCTTCTTCTCATGAGCTGCGCTTGTTGGAGCCGGTGCTGCAGCTGTTGCTGGCGGAGCTTGTGCTTGATATTCAGGCAGAACGGGACAGGACACTTGTTCTCCTGACAGTGCTTTGCATGGTAACAGCATAAAGCAATAAGCTGCTTGCAAACAGGACAGCCACCATTGGTTTTGCGCTTGCAACCCTTTGTGTGTTGCACCACTCGCTTCATCTTCTGGCAAGAAGGCAGAGAGCAGTTGGCATTTCGACACTGACAAGCGTGGACTAAAGACTGGATGCAGCGTTGGATACTTAAGCGGCGGCTCTCCTGTGGACTCTTGGAGGCCTCGCCACTCTGGCTGTTGCTGTCGTCGTCCAGGCCAAGGCCCCACTTGACCATCTGATGCTCATGGCCCTTTGTATTGTAGCAATTGATGCACAGATCAAAGTCCTGACAAAAGACAACAGAGGAAGTTAGAGCTATAATAGTTGCCTGACATCTAATTAAAAAACATGCTGATGTCCAGTTGGGACAGAAATGAGAGCTTAGTGACACAATACGCTTATTTTAGAAATAAGGAATTTTGATTTTTTTTTTTACCTTACCTCAAAGTCAACCAAGGAGAATATTTTAATATTTTCAAGTAAAAAAAATCATGATAAAATAAACCTGACATAAAGAGTAAGTGCCAGTGCTTTGACCAGGTTCAAGTACAATAAACTATGACGACACACTCACCTCACACACAGTGCAATGCCAGCGTGTCTCCACATGATGCTTGCACTCATTGCAGGTATAGACGAAGCGGTCCTGACCCTGATTGTGCAACTCAACCAGCATACACATAGTGCTCCATTTGCACCTCCGGAGGGAGCTGAACTCCCAGTGTTTGTCCCGTGCTAGAGTCAGGAAAGCATCACGGCCATCCATCAGGTCACAGGAAAGTAGAGGGTCAGGGTCAACAATGGGTGGCAGCGTGTTGACCATGGGCCCAGAGTGAAGGTGGATCACAAAGAACACCTTCAGCAGGAAAAAAAAGACGCATGAGAAACATAATTGCATTTAAATATACTTTCTCTAACACTTAGGGTAGAAACATTACATCAAATATGATCTAAGGACACAAAACAATGCTGACCTCTTTGTGCTTCTCCATGGTGGCATACAGCTTCTGAGATAGGTCATTAGCTACATTCGGCATCCCAGGCTTCTTCTTATTGGCTCGGCTCACACTGCTCTTGTTTTTATTGGTCTTTTTGTTGTTCTTCTTCTTTGCATTTTTGCTGTCACCTGGTGTACCCTGATGATATTTAGTGGCAGGTATTATTCATCACATAATCTCACCATGTTGACAGAAAGAAAATGTTCCAAACTTCTCTTCAATATTAAAATAATGTTCTCACCTCAGGAGTTTCAGAAGCAGCTGTGTTCTCCTCTTTCTTTCGCTCTTCCTCCTCCTGCTCCAGCTCCTTTATACTCTCCTCAAGCACATTCGGCCAGAAGTCGCCTTCAAAATAAGGCAGCTCATTGGCACTGGTCAAGCGGTCCTCAGTTGCTTGCTTAAAGATGTCCTAGGATAAAGACAAAAAACCCACAAAAACAATCATCATCCACGTGAAAGAACAATCTCTTAACCAGACCCTGCTTGGAAAGGAGATTGAATGGAGTAAAAAAAAGAGCAAACAAAGATCCTTCTTCGCCCTGATTATTTAACCATTTTATAACTGGTGAGATGACTTTTGCTCATTACCTTGTAGTCATGAAGGATACGCTCAGCAAAAGCCTTGTCCAGCATCTTCCTGTACCACTCCTGTAGCCTTTTCGGCTTGGGGATCTTCTGGTCTGGGGGATGACAGTGGAAAATGTAGTCATCCCCTTCGCTTGGTGGACAGGCCCAAATGTGGCCTTGGGCATACCTGTAGATGTATACATACCAAAAATCAGACAAGAAGATACAGAGGGTAGTGAACAAGTGAATCCAAAACTCCAGTGCCTATTCTTTCAACAGAATGTAGAAGTGTTTTACCCAAGTTTCTTGACATATTCTAAGTAGCCGATGAGGATTTCGTGGTACACTGCTGTTCGCAAAATTCGAGGTCTGAAGAAGTGAATACTGTCAAGGTATGATATGTAGACCCGTCTGCAAAGATAGAAAAGTAAGTTGATTAACACCCATGGAAAGGAGACGAGTTTTCGGCCCATTTCTAGGCATTGAGTTTGATTGCTTTGATTATAACAAACAATTTGTGTACAAAGTACAGACCTAGTATTGGGGAACGGACACTCAGAGCCATACTCCTGAACATGCATGCCAAAAAAGCACACGTCAACACCATCAATCTCTTCAAAGGCGAAAAGTGCTTTGGTTCTGTAGGGAAAGGCCTCAGGCATTTCACCTGTGTCCACAAATCTGTTTGACAAAGAAAAAAAATATGTTATGGCCATGACACTTAACATTGACAGAGAAAGTAAGACACTTTTTTTCATTTAAACAAACTACTAAAGTTAAACAGCAGTGATTTAAGTCTTATGCGTTCCTATCAGGACATCTGCGGAATATTGCTTGATTTTAAGATTTGTCTCATACAGACCTATGTCCACACAAACATTATGGCTTGTGTAGATTTCTGCAGAACAATCAGTATTCTCGTGCACATCCTAAGCAAAGGATGCAAGGATGGTGCATTAAAATACGTACACCACAGTCAAAGAAAACACCAAAAGGAACGACCCAGGCCTGCATTACTATGCAATTCTAATCATCATCAGACCATGACATTTTCAGTGTGAAGTTACAAGTGATATGCTCAAAATTAAATTACTGAAAAGTAGGAAAATGATTGAAATATTCATTTAAATGGCAGGCTTATTCTGCTACTTCTTGTCAAACAATTTTAAGATCAAAAACATTTTGTTTGAGGACATTGACTAATATATACAATATTTTTGATTGTCTATGATGGTTTGGAATTATTTAGGAATGACAAGTAAAATTAGCAAGACATTTGAGGAAATTATATACAGAGTAAGTGTTGTATAGATCAACAGATGTACAATACACATGTATCTGAGAAATTATCTGTATCCTGTACAATCATGTACCAATGCTTCTCAGAACATTGAAGACTATAATAGGGCAGTATAAGTCAAGTGGCCTTAGGTTAATGAAAGGCAAACAGCCTTGAATTAGCCATCCTGCAGATAACAGGTTCTTCCATGAGGGACTCTCCTCTGTGAGGATTGCAGACTTTGATCTTGTGTGATGAAACAGGAAACAATCCTTTGAGGTACTTGGGGTGTGCAGACTGTCCCAAACAGACAGGTCACAATCACTCTGAGTGGGTATAAATGCTTTATAGAGGGCATTCAGCTTTGTATGGTGGGAGGCAATAAAGATAAACTGAGAATAAATGCAATCTGTGCTAGTGCATAAACGAATCAAAGTGGATGGAATCGGTATTAGCTTGACTGTCTATGCAAACACAGGTTACCCCTTAAAAACACCGACTCTTTGTAGATTAACTTTCAACACAAAATGAAACCCTCTCAAAACTGTGTTCACCCATCTCAAAAGACTATCACAAATTTGGCAAATGATCCTCAATTCAAAAAACATTAATGTAATAATGTTTTACCACAGAAAAATATATATAGATTTGGTTTTAGAGGCTGTGTTTGTCTTAAGGCCCATTGATACTCTATGCTAAGTCCACATACTTATGCAGAGGGGGCATTCCCTCCAGTCTCAGCGTGCATTACGTTACAAGCATGGTACATTTTTGAGGGGCCTATGGATCCGTCCTCAATGTAGAAAACGGTGCAGTGCCACCAGAAATTGTGGAGGCACTCTAGCACAGTACAGCTCACGTGGCAGAAGAATAGAAGAACAGAGCGCAACATAAACACTGAAAGATTAACAGAAATGGTTCAACTTTTTGAGGAGAGGCTGTGCCATAGACTGTATATTAGTGTCATCTTGAACAACATCTTGGAGCCAAAACAGGATACATCCATATTTGTACGAACAGCGGGGGTGCTAGCAGAGTGTAGGGAAAGCTAACTAACTTCTAGCCACAGATGCGCTAAAACTTCAACAAGCAGTGTTAAACAAAATCATATTACAGTGTTGTTAGTGTATACACCTATAACTGCAATTAAGTGTGTCTCAGGTAAAACTACGTCCATATTGAATAAATAGAAGCTACGAAGGTCCGACTTGGTCGAACCCCACCAGTGACACTAGTTACCACAGCAACATGTAATCAAACCCCAGCATGGCAGTGATATGTTGGATTATTTGCCATAATATCTTAATAACGGAGCAAAAAGTTAAAGATGAATCACTTATTAGAGGATCCAAATAAAATGTTTGAGAGCAGAATGACTCCTGACAAAAAAAATTTTCGCCTGGTATTTTCAGAGAGAAATCCAATGCAACTCCATACTAGAGAACAGTCTGAACTCGACACTGTCTGCTAGAGGATGTATTGTGCCCACATTGAAGTATAAATGCCAGCATCGTTTGATACACAGCGCACTTGCGTAGCGTATAAATGGGCTTTAAGAAACATTGTCAACAGGTCCATAGGAGAAACCTGTAGCTCTGTTCTCACCTGGCTTTCATGCCTGGTTTAACCTCCACTGTTTTGTCGGAGCTCGCCACCACTCGCACAAACACCTCTCCGGCCTCTGGGTGGTTCTGTCTCTTCAAGTATTTATTTACACGATCCTCTATGTACATTCCCAATCGTGTTGACTGTAGTCCTGTAACAAGCACACACAAAGGCAAAACAAGCTTTAGAAACCTTAAAACGGAAGCATCTGCTCTGAGCCTCATTCACATGAGAAAATGAGAGCCAAAATGCCTTAAGGGTGACAAACGTTCTACGGTGCTAACAATCACCAGACAAGCATCTCAGGGAAAGTATAAGGCCTAGAAAACAATTAATTAATAAAGAAGAAACATATGCAACCCGTATTGAAATGGAGGTAGTAAATATCTTGTGTGTACACTGCCTAAGAAAACCACCCTCCAATAATCTGATTGTATCTCAAACCATACAAAAAAGGTTCAAGGCCCTTATGAAACTCAAGTGAAAACTTACGTTTTGCAGAAAACTTGTTTTCCTTCCGTGTTTTTCCACTCTTCTTTAAGCAGTTGTCACAGATGAACCTAGAAAGAAAAAGGGTGAGACATTCATATGTTTTTTCAAAGTTTTAGAACAGCAGTTGTTAGAAGTGGGGGCTGACGTCTTACCCAGAGGGCCAAATGACCTCGTAGTGTAAAACGCATATCTGGTGCATCTTCCGTCCACAGTCCTTACATTCAACAAACCTAAGAAAAGCAAAGACATTGAGAATTTGAGCTCTGGTGCAATGGCAAAAACAAAGAATATGTAGTTCAACTTTTGCTTTGTTTAAGAGAATCAGATTTCTGATCGCCACCATGTGTATGAATGTTGGTATGTTAACTGCTGATGCAGGAACCAACACAAACATCTTCATTCAAGTTAATGTTCCTCCAGTCGTTATGCACTTGCAAGCCAGCCAATGCAAGTGCACCTTTGTGGGAGATTTAAAAAGTAGCAAGATGTATTTAATAAACAGTGAGTGAAAAAACCCTTATTGAGTATAGAATTTTGACATAGTTCCTTGCAGCAGGTGGAAATGCTGAGTTGCCCTAGGGCTTCACTGACAGCCAAGTGACTGATCAGAGGGCAGAAAATATGCATTGTGTACACCAAAAGCGCAAAAACAAAGCCAGATGTGAGTGGCAAAAAAGAAATAAAAAGTAACAAAAAACAAAATAAATTAATCAAAATGAGACTTTGTGAGATCTTTCACTCCAGTTTTGTGTCGACTTACGGTTCAGGATCTAGCACGTCATTCTTCTTCCTTTCAAACTGGTCTTTTGAAATCATCCTTGAGCGTCAGAATGTCCGAGTGAAGAGAGAGACAGAGAGAGTGAAGAGATACATTGAATAAAAATGAAATCCCAAGTAAAATACAAAGGGAAAACAGATGCATTTTTCAGTATTCACACCAGTCCAAACACATTACCTCACATTATAACTAGGGATGGGGCCGATCCGATCCAGTATCGGTATCGGGTTCCGATACCAACGTAATTCACGGATCGGAAATTTCCGATCCAACCTGGGGACATTTCCGATCCATGAGCCGTCTCTGTGCTCTGATGTTGTCTGCTGAAATGACTGCACAAGTGATTCCCTGCTGCTCTGCTAGCTGGATGCAAAATGTGGAATGGATTTCCGGAACGCACACAGCTGCTGCCAGCTGGCTCATTGAGACACGCCTCCGTTCC
>JAQQAE010000843.1:0-29089 GCA_029823295.1 Pseudamia nigra
TATTACTGACAATTTAAAATGTAGACATTACCGGTAACAACCACACCTGCCATCACCTTAACACCGAACCTGTCACCTCCGTCACCCCCCCCCCCCAGCAGAAACATTTTGGTCCCATATTGGACGCTCATTGGTACATGTTTTTAGTTGGTATGCGTATTTTATTGGGGAATAATTTAGCTTTTTTTTCCTTTTTTTTTCAGGGAAAGAGCAAAGCCCGCCGGGTGAAGACGATCTACGACTGCCAGGCTGACAACGACGACGAGCTGACATTTGTTGAAGGAGAGGTGATCATAGTTACAGGTGAAGAGGACCAGGAGTGGTGGGTGAGTCCAGCCTTTTCCTAGCATCGCTCTGCACGTGAGCGTACAGTCGTAGGGTCAGCGGGAAGTGTTTCTTGAAAATGATAATTGTCAGGCTAAAATATTTTAATGTTGTCAAAAACGACTTGGTATGTTTACATGTATTTGGAGTCTTACAGTGTATGGTTGTCACCAAACTAAAATTTCAAACTCGATATCGGTACCTGGGAAAATATTCGATACTCGATACCATTTCCAATCCCTCTGGGATAAGAAATTACAAATACTTAAAAAGGCATAAAAAATATTTTCATTAACATGGAAAACTCAAAAACAGCTTTTTCGGTCTAAACGTGGAACACGCTTTTTCAACAGAAATACAGATGTGAGTTAAATAATCAGGAAGTGAAAAAAAGAAAACCGAGACAATCGCGTTGTTTTCACTTGCTGCAAATAAGTGCAAAATAAATAACCCAAATGTAACACAATTTGATAATATTTTAAGATTGTCTGAGGTATTATTCTTTTTACTTTGTGCAAATTATCCAAAAATCTAAAATTAACAGCAGCAAAAATATGCAAACACTTGTCTGAGGTAGTGCAAACTGCAAAGAACAAAAATAGCAACAATTACAAGATTTTTGGTTTGTGTGAGGTAACAACACATAAAAGAAACAACAATTAGATCAATATTTGGCGGTATTAAACTATACAAGTAAACGACAACGAATGGACATCACACAACTGAAATGCTGAATTCTCACCTAAGCTTTTTTTAAAGGCTGATATTGAAAAGTGCACATATTTATTAAGGCAGAAAATAGACTTTACTCTGTGAATGACTGTTTCACACACACTCTAGTTTTACGCTGCGCTGCTTTAAAGCCGTTTCCACACAGGTTTGCCGATAGCTTTCGGTTTCCCCTCTTCGTTTGCATCGTATGCAAAATTTTTCCAAACAAGGCTTTTGCCTTTTTCGTTTTTAGCGACAGAAATGACACCGAGCCGGGTCACAGTGAGGGCTCTGTGGCTGCCTGCTGCAGGCGCACCGTAGTATGGATCCCATGGCAAATTAGTATTGTATCCGGATACACCGTTTGAATGTCAATACTTTTCAGAGTAACAATATTTTTGACAACCCTAGTACAGTAACGGCTTTTTCAGTCTTTTCTCTCCAGTAATGTTAAACCCTCCTAAAGCTACATTAACCCTGAGCACCGTTCTCCTTGTTTCCTTCCAGATCGGGCACATTGAAGGAGATCCGGAAAGAAAAGGGGTCTTCCCCATGTCTTTTGTGCACATCCTGAGTGATTGACACCCACAAAGACTTGCACTACGCCTCTCCCTGAACCGGGAGGTTCTGTAAATAGCTCTCATAACACCTCTTGTCACGAGACGAGTGTCCTAAATAAAAAAATTTAAAAAAAAACAAACCAAGAAACCCAAGAAGGCTCATCTCGCCATGGATGACCATCCATGCTGTACAAAGAATGTGTGTATTCTTCCTCTACCAGTATTATCTTAACCCTATAGCACGGCTGTGTCCAAGCCACTCTCAGAACCCTAGCACTTACCTAAAAGTCTATGTTTATGCTGTTAGTGTATATATGTATGTAAATATATATATTTGTGTGTGAGTGTATATACATGTTTTATTGTACAAAACATGTACCATTGCTCTCTACCTGTCAGATTAAGCATCAGGGCAGTGGAGGTTGAATTTTATCTATTAATTTTAAAAGGCCCTAAAGTAATTAGCTTATATTTCTGGGGGGGAAAAAAAATGAAAAGGAATGTGAAATAGGTCATGTCACTATTTGTGTCTTGCATCCCTGTTTACCACCATAATTGACTGAAGTGGCAGGAGTCTCCCACTGATCTTCGAGATGAAAATTTCATTAAATGTACTCCTTGTTCTTGCTTGCTTTGTGTGTACACGTATTATGGTTGTTTTACAGTATAGAAACCTGCTGCTACTGTGTGGTGGAAAATATCAAAGCCTGTGGTTCACTGTAGGTCACTAATTTACTCCTTGTTACACTGTTCACTGTACGCGTGCTGAACTCGACGCCATCCCCACAGTCGTCCTACCTTTTCTGTGCATGGTGTAACAATGACTGGAATTGAGTGGAGTGCTGCGTTCGAAGACGCTCACCTCAGGGTTTGAAGAGCCACTATTAAAGCAGGACTACCGAGACGTATCCTGTTATTAAAGCCACTATTAATTGCAAGTATGGGAAACTCACAGTGGACATCTTAGCAATAACTTGATTTTCTGACAGGCTAGAAATACCGCAAGTGTTTTTAGCATCTTGTAAAACCTCATGAGCTTGAACATTGTTTTTAATTCATGCAAATCATGTAAAGTCACTCCATGTTACTGGATTTAGTACAGTTTGAGGTTTGCCTGTGAACCAGAGGGGTCTTTAGTTACAGAACAGACTTGTAAAAAGGCTGGAGAGCTGATGTATTTCACCCAATCCTCACTGACTTGCAGTTCTTCCCATGTTAAGGAACAAACCCATTGTATCATTAAAAGTGCTGTACTTAAAAATCCTTGCTCCTGCTCTTACTTACAGCCATCCGTGTTGCACATTGACCTTCATAGGAATTTTAATTCTGCATTAGTGAAAGAATTTCTAAAGCAGCTTATTCAACTGTAAAAATCAGATTTCTTTTAAGCCTGCACGCTGGTCTTTTATAGGACCCAACATTAAAAGTTTAAAGCTGCACCATGTGGGGGAAGAAAAAGTTAATCTCTAGAATCTTTATTCTGAATTCACACATTAACAAAAATACACCATCCAAGGATTTTAACATAGAAATAACCTTTGAGACAACATAAATACTTTGTGTCACAACACAAATATTGCATCCTGCCAAATGAAACTGTTCACATAAAGCAGTAAGACCAGAAAACTGGTAGATGACCAACTTATTTACACGCTTGGGGTTTGAGTTTGGAGCCTCTGTCTTTTTCCACAGACTTGATGACGCCGACGGCGACCGTCTGCTTCAGGTCTCTGGCCGCAAAACGACCTGTGGACAAGGGACAGTTTTACGACGGAGGTCTGAACTTGAGCGAGTTCCAAGCACATTAAGGCGACACTGTACCTAAAGGAGGGTATGTGAAGAAGCTCTCCACACACATGGGCTTGATGGGAACCAGTTTGACAGTTGCCGCGTCTCCAGAAATCAGGGTCTGTGGCTCATCCTCCAGTTTCTTGCCTGTGCGTCGGTCGAGCTTCTCCTTCAACTCGGCGAAGCGACAGGTTACGTGGGCGGTGTGGCAGTCGAGGACGGGCGAGTAGCCCGCTTTGATCATCCCCGGATGGTTCAAGATGATAACCTGAAACAACAAAAAGGCATCAGCGCCAGAAGGAGAAAAAGCTCATGACATCTGGCTCGTGACACCAACCTGTGCTTCAAAGCTTTTGACGTCCGATGGAGGATCGTGCTGAGCGTTACCGGCCACGTCGCCCCGCCGCAGGTTCTTCACGGACACGTTCTTAATGTTGAAGCCAACGTTGTGTCCCGGCAGGGCCGTCTGCAAGCCCTGGTGGTGCATCTCGATGGACTTCACCTCAGCTGTGAGCTTGGCAGGAGAGAACATGAGGGTCATTCCAGGTTTGAGGATGCCAGTTTCAATTTTGCCCACAGGAACAGTCCCAACACCTGAAGAAACAGTTTGAAGCCACAACCTGCTTTACTGCAACTCACGATCAATCAGTTAATTGATCCCAGACATGCAAACTAAACAGACCTCCAATTTTGTAGACATCCTGCAGAGGTAATCGTAGAGGCTTGTTGGCCGTGCGAACAGGTGGTTGAATCGAGTCCAGGACTTCTAATAGAGTTCTGCCATTTGCGGTTCCGTCTCGTCGTCTCACTTTCCGGTTTTGGAACCAAGGCATCTGTCGAGAAACTTTATTCAAGACATTTCACACCATTAAAGTTATTAATTTTGCCCTTGGAGATGGTTACCTTTTGGGTCGGCGTGATCATGTTCTCCCCGGTCCAGCCAGAGATCGGAACAAAGGGCACCGTGGAGGGGTCGTAACCGATCTTTTTCAGGAAACCGCTCACTCCCTGAACCACTTCGTCGAAGCGTTTCTGGCTGTAAGGCGGCTCAGTCACATCCATTTTATTCACACAAACTATGATCTGCTTGACTCCCAGGGTATAAGCCAACAAGGCGTGCTCTCTGGTTTGACCACTCCTCGAGATGCCCGCCTCAAACTCCCCTTTAGCGGCGGAGACCACCAGGAGGGCGACGTCGGCCTGAAACGACAAAACGCACCGTTCAGCAGCAGCTCATGCAAACAAACCGACTCTCCGTGCGTCGCTCACCTGTGACGTCCCGGTGATCATGTTCTTGATGAAGTCACGGTGGCCTGGAGCGTCGATTATAGTCATGGTGTATTTCTTTGTGTTGAATTTCAGCAGAGATATATCGATGGTGATCCCTCGCTCGCGCTCAGCTTTCAGCTTGTCCAACACCCAGGCATATTTGAAGGAACTTTTCCCCATCTGTAACGAGACAGTGATGGAGCTTCAGGAGAGGTTGTGAACACTGGGGACATTTTTACTCCGGTGTCTCTGGAGCTTCCTGGAAATGTTCAGCATTAAAAAAAAAAAAAAAAATTGAAAGCATAAATATGGCTGTTTTTCCTGGGGAAAGTGAATAAACCAACTGAACAGCTTCAGAATGAATAGAAGTGACCAAATTAAGTTAATGAGGCAATTTGCAATTAACACACAAACAGAATTAGTCAAAATGAACAAAAATGTGAGCATAAATATGCAAAATAAATCAACAAAAACCCCCAGGAATGAGGGGTTTTGAAAGGAAGACACCCCCAAGAATACAAATAATCCAAGTTTAAACTACTGAGGGGGACAAAGACTCCCCCCCTTCTCCCTTAAATTTACACGCCTGCCTAGTTTAACTCCATTCATGTGAAGTAGACGTTTGTTCTTCACCAGCGCTGCAGCCTTCTCTAGTTTCTCCAGCCTCCTGGGGTCAACGCCGCCACATATGTAGACAAGATGACCCGTGGTGGTCGACTTCCCGCTGTCGACATGGCCAATGATCACCACGTTCACGTGAGTCTTCTCCATGGTCAAACGGTTCGGTTCCCTGAGCTACAGACAGAAAGCTGTTGAGGTAAATTAACAGTATGCACCCTACGATTTCCTCCAACAAATGTGTTCCGGCCTTGCTTTTTCATAGACTTTATAGGCTGCCGTGTAATCAGAGACAGGTGTGAGGATTAACGGGCTCAATTGGACACAGTTGGTTTGTGTGGTAGAAGCTGCACTGTGAAAAAACAGAATCAAGGTTGTGAAGTGCCTTCTCACAAATGTTTCTTCAGACTCTGAAGCCTGGAGGGTGACGTGCACTCGGTCTGCTCTTTGGTCACTTTGCAGCCACCGGTCGGGCTCAGTGAGCGACCCTTTAAAAGCTCGCCTCGTCTTCTCCGATTGCACCCAGGTGCGTGGCTCGGAGGCCGCACAGGAAGTTACAAGCATTAGGGGAAACAATACTGACGACATTTTTAACTGTGAAGACACGGTTGTGGAAATGGATCCGCCTGACAACTGTTAAACGAATCCATAATCAAAGACCATCTGGTGTTTGTCTCCTCATTGAAAATATAAGATTTGAGAACACATCTTTTTATTCAAAGTGAAGTTTGACAGAAATGGTGAAAGCTGCACAATTTTGTGGTTGGTGTCATGATAAGGCCTGGTTGTTCCTCAACAACAAGTGGGAAACAATATGAAAAGCATAAATCAACTAAATATGAGTAGAAATATATCATTTGGGGCCTTGCCTTCAAAATAAAAGCAAAATATGATGTAAATCCAGATTTCATCCTGCCATGGACTAAGGAATTTAAAAAAAAATGCTGGTGTTATGGCTCGTTATGAGTTTACAAACCGGACTAACTGATTTTAACTGATTTGAACTAAACTGATTTTCAGCCATGAATTATACAAAGATTATATAAAAAGTAATAATACATCCAAATCAATCTCCTCACTCACTGTTCAAAAGGGTCAGCCGGGGATACTTATAATAATCACAGTAGAAAATCTTTAAAGAATATCGAATTATAGTGGAGTTTGTGGTATATGATCAAAACTGGTATCAAAAGGGTTCATTTTTGATTAACTAAATCATGATCTAAACTACACAAGAACACCTTCATAAAAAATTGGGAGAAATATTGAATTTTTATCATTTCATTGCAGTTTAAATCACAAAATTTTATTACATTATTAGCCCCCCGTTTTATTACATTTATTGCATTGTTCATTTTATTTAAAAGCCTGGACGGGGACAAAGGAAGCGAGACATGTTCTGTGCGTCACAGGTTGTTTGTACTGTGAAGGATTTGACTGGTCGTGACCCGTGAGGTCATTCACAAAAATTCAAAATGGCCTGTTTTTGGACACCTAATAATGATTATTGATGATGAAAATCCCACGCAGAAATGATCGTTATAAACAAGAAAATAAAACTCAACGGGCAAGAAAACAAATCATCAAAAATTGTGTGTGCGATCATATAATCACAGTAGATTCACCGTGTAAAATATGCGAAATGAAAGCTACTGTATGTATTTATAATTTTTCAGTGTATTTATATGTTTTGGGATTTGTTTTCCTGACCTGTGCATTCATCGCTGGCTATTTCATTTGAATGTAATATTATATTATCAATTCATATCAGTCATATTTTTATTCACAGCCCTGGAATTTCTCATTCATGACATATGTATTCAGTCATAAATTTCTCTATAACTCATCAACACTTCAAAACAACACAAACATCTCCTCAGAGCGACGTCCTTTACCATCTCTACTGTTTATTCTTACATTGTTTTCTTTAAACTGTCAATAAATTAGATCGACTATTAGACTTCAAGAGTTTTCAAAACATACCATAAGTAACTATTCGAAAGATTTTATAAGATAAGTCAGTCCAATAAGGTGTTTTCGGGTCATATGATGTGAATATGATTCCAAGATTTACTTGATCAGTGATCTTAAAGGTCCCACACTATGAAAATCGGCCTTTACTGGGTTTTGAGATTCATATGCATGTATATAAATGTGATCTTTTGTGGTATTACCAGTCCTCAGAGATCGACACCCGACGGGTCATCTCAATGAGAGAAACGAGGTGTTCTGAGTTTGTGGGATTTGTGACATCACAAGTCATAACACCCATGGCTAGGTTTAAAAGAACTCAGTACTGCGCACCTTCAGGAGACAGTAGAATTATATAACACATTATATTTATGCAAAGATTAGCCTCACCCTCACTGCAATCCAATGAAAGGTTTACAAGAATAATGTGCAAAATACACAACAAAGTTAAGATTTTTTTAAAAATTAACAAAATATGCAGGAATAAAGAATATAACAAAGGAATTGAACTAAAAAAATGAGAAAAAATAGCAGAAATAATCAACAAAATTGAACAAACATACGATAATTAAATTCCATGTTATGAAGTTTCTCACAGCCTAAGTAGTTTCTATGCGATACTTTATTACTTATATCCAAGTACTTATGCTTATGAGTACCTATACGTAAATATTATAAAGTAACAGTAGTTTTACTTCTCTATCCACTGGTGAACGTGACCCTGACTTGGTTGCGATCATTTTTAATTTTATTAAGATTTGTCTTTATGCCTTTTTTTCCTGCATTTTACTGTGTTTGATGAGTTTGTCTGTTTTAAATCTTATTATTTATGTCATGGGACCATTTTGCCACTGTCTTGGAAAAGAGATTTTATATCTCAGTAAGCGTTTATGTGGTTAAATAAGGAACTATGTAGATTCTACCAGTTAACTGACCTAAATTCAGACTTTTTTCCCCTTTAAAAAGCAGTTGTATGCACTGACAAACCTCGGAGTATTTTCACAGGGGTCATCCAAAAATCACATCCTACTAACCCAAACCTCAGCTCATTTTTTTGTGTTTCCTAAAAGCATTTTTAAACACTTCTGGAGATATAAGGAGTGACACACAGCATCTGTTCACACTTTATTTCTAATAAACAAAATGTGAATAAATATGTATCTCAGTTTTACAATTTTTTTCACAGGTTTGAAGGTCCGGTAGACAATCCATTTAAAAAAAATTTTTTTTAGATTTCAGGCTTTAAAACGTTATTATAGACATTTTATTTGTTTTGTATTTGTTTCTTAACTTTTTTATTCACTCAACTAAAAAAACTGAGATACTTTAAGGATTCTTGGTCAGGTTCATAATAAAATAAAATAAAATAAAATAAAACTAAATTAAATAGTATCAGAAAATGAATGTGAATTTCCCCTTTTTTGTGGGATCAATAAAGTATCAATCAATCGAAAAGGTTAAGTGGGACGACACAACAGCGCCCCCTGCAGCTTCAAAGGCTCTATTTTCCCTTCTTGCCCAAGGATACCTCAGCAGCGTGAATAAACCTCGGGCATCACATTCACTGCTGAAGCCGGTCTGCTTTAAACGTATAACGCACGCTATTAATTCAAAATGTCGTAAATTAGTAATATTTACAATGCATACCGGCAGTTGGCAATCCACGGAATCAACTTGGACACGACCCAGTCCGTCTGACCCGGGCGGGGCCGTGTTGAGAGAGGGGCGGAAGGTGTGAACTTCCCCTGCGCGCACCGATGTGGAACAAACCGAGCCCCCTCCGCCCGACGGCCAAGTGACGCTCACCGACTAACCCGGAAACAGCGGCAGCAAATCGCTTTTCTCCTCCTTTCAGCTCCTGCCGCTGGCTCCGAGCGTGGTCTCCGGACGGCTGCCGTGTTTCTCCACAAACATCAAGGTAAGAATGAAAAAAAAATACTACTTAATTTGCCCGCTTGCTCGTGTTTCCTCCGCGACGCCTTTACTGACCACCGGTTTCCTCGCTATCACTAGTTTTGGGCTGTCGTTTTCAATGATCCTGGGGGTAAAATGAATGATGAATCATGAACGCATCCGGTAAAATCAGTCCCACGTACCGTCAAGTCACTGTTAAATAAAATTAGCGAACATTTTTATATTTCACTCTAGTTAAGACACAGGTTACGTCCATCCTGTACCGTTAACTTCCTCTTTTCAGAGCGGAGGTACGTTTCTGACGTTTGGCGATACTGCCAGTTACATTATTTTCCTTTTTTTGGCCGGAGCCATTGAATGTAGCACGAACTGACCCATATTGTACCGAGCGAGGCCAGGTGATAAACTCTGCCTCTTCTTCCAACTTCTACTAAATAACGAGTTAATCTGTGCCTCGCAAATGAAACGAATGGACCGGATTCAAACGAGTGTCGTTAAAAACCAAACGATGCACGAAGTTGCATTAAAGGAAATGCTCAAATTTGGACCTGCCTCCTATAATCTGCATTATATGCATTTTCCCACTTGTGACAGTCAAACCTTTGCATATTTTTAACAATTTGGTAGAAACAGTGTTAATAAAATACACTTATTTGAAGGTAAAAGTGCAAATTATGGATCCCAAAGTTTTGCAGCTCTAGACCCAAAACTGTCCATTTCTCTTGGGCCTAAAAACACATTAAAAATGATTAGAAATCGCCATGAAATCTACTTTTTTTTTACTTTAAACAATTCAAGAGGCTTTACTCTTTTATTCTTTATGTTTCACATGAAGGAATGAAATTATGATCCACAGGATTGGTAGTGATTTGAACTTAGTTAATGGCACATAAATAAAGAGAAATTTTGAGAATAAATAATATAAGGGACGCTGTGAGTACAGGTATTGAAGATGTAAATATATTGCACAGTTCTAATACAAACCAGCTGAATGATGTAGCACATATTTCCACATGTTGCAACATTTGTATGCATATTACTTATTCATGCAGCAAATCAACAAAATGAATGAAACGATCACCAAAGTGAGGAGAAAGTAAATGAAATGAGTAAGAAAATTCACTGAATGTGAAATCTTTGTTCAGAAACAACAAAGTGTAATGAATGCTCCATTTGTCGTACAGAGGGAGTATCAGTTCGTTCAGGAAATCAACAGAAATGGACAAAATAAGCAAACGGTGCACAAAAACAGACGTAATAATGAAGAAAATGAACCAAATAATCACCTAAATCAGCCAAAAGTGAGTAAAATAATTAGGAAAATGAGCAAAAAACATGTATAATAATAAAAAAAATGAACCAAATAATCACCAAAATTTGATTTGAAGCAAAATATTTAAGAATATGAAAAAATAAACAAACTGAATAAAATAATGAATAACATGAATAAAAATGAACAAAATAATCACCAAAATAAGCAAAAAACTAATTAAGAGAATAAGCAAAATATACAAAACAAATACTAAAATAAGCAAAAAGATAGAAAAATAATTAAGAACATTACCAAAAGTGTGCAACGAACCAAGAAAATGAGCAAAAGTGAGCAACATAAGCAAAAAAAGTACAAAAATTGGCCATGCTTTTTAATAAATTGTTGAGCCAGTAAAAAAAGGCTCCATGAGCCTGACCCTAAGTTTAAGAAAAGCAACTATATGTATGACAATACGCCTATTGGTTCATTATTACTAATGCGTTATTGTACTGTAATGTCTACAGGATGTCATGTGTTCCATAGGTTTTTAATGTGAGCCACCGTCCTCTCACAAACTTGTCTCTGCACGATGACTCGCCAAGTGCAGTGGATGCTCGCGATGTTTTTTTTTTTTTTTGTCTCCTTCGATCGCCTGCTTGACTAAACTGCCGCACAGAAGCACACTTTCTTTCCTTTCCACCCAGCATCCGCTTAGGTCCCGAAAGTGGAAGTGAAACATCCAGAAAGTCGCATCGCATGGTATTTTGGGCAAGTGTAGCTCGGTTGTGATGCAACAGCTATTTTAAACCTGTCCCAGACGCCTCACGGTTTCTGTGCAAAGTAGGCCAGAGCTGCCACACTTGAGCCTAGCGACGCATGTCATGTCACAAAAGGCAATAATTCTTTTGAAATGGTCACTCGGCAGAATATTAACAGTATAAATCAGCAGCCGTATTTACAGAAGCGCTTAAACTCTGACACCTCGCGATGACTTGAAGACGACACAAGTGATTTATTTTTCCCTTTGGCCACAATTTGACTCGTCCAGTGCTTCAGATGTACTGTGACCTTTAACCCCACGTGTCACCAGAAACAAACAAGCGCTGCAGGCGTGGCTGTCCCAGCATGGGTGTAGGGGAGACAGATGCTGGTGCTTGCATATGGGGGTCATCTTCTGCTCCTCTGCCTGTTTGAAAAAGGGAAGTGTCACGTCTGTTGACTTTTCCTGGAATAAATCGACACGTCTCACTTTTCATGCTTCCATCGACTGCAGCTCGACTGGAAAAGACGCGAGTCAGGACAGTTGCAGGACCGGGTGTTTTTTCAACGCTGCTGTCAACAGAGGGGAGTGTAGGTTGGATCAAGCAAAATAGTCATCCCATGTTTGTTTGTTTTTTTTTTGTTTTTGATTTTCTCAGCTTAAGGTTTGGTAATTTTGACAAGCTGCATATTAAATATTGCATCAATAAACACCACAAAAGTAATGGAGAGGATGTTTTGTTTTTTTTTAGTATTTTTCTGGCGAGATGGCCCCACATGATTGTGTTGGAAGCGGGTACTTTCAGGCAGGTAATTCATAGAAATCAAACTTGGACTCAAGCGAGTGCTGCCACCCATACAGAATGACTCAAAAGTTTGGACACACCACCTCCTCCTCCAGTGTTTTTTCTTTATTTTTATGACACATTAACACTGAGGACATCCAAACTGGATGAACATGTATGGAATTATGTAGTTAACAAAAAACCGTTAAACAACCCAGAGTATGTTTTACCGGTGCATTTTAGATTGTCCACAATAGCCACAGTTAGCTTTAATGACAGCTTTGTCTATCATCCCATTCATGAAGTAGTCACCTGGAATGGTCTTAAAATGTCAGTTGTATTTTGTCAAGAGTGAATTAGTGACATTTCTTGTTTTCTTAATGTGCTTTAGATCAGTGATTCTCAACTGGTGGGACCCATTTTCAGTGGGTCATGGGCTTTGCCTGGGCCACAAAATGTTAAGAAAAAAAAATCAACCCTGTGTCATCTATTCACACTCCTTAACCCCAGGTGGCGATAATGCCCTGTGATGCAAGTGGACACCCATCATTTCAACTGTAGAAGAAGACCCACAAAGTTTGTTCACCTATGCTAATCGAGTACCTCGATACATGGCTACGACACAGACTGTATGAGATACAGATTTTCTTTTACTGAGGACATAAACCTCAGTGTGTTTTGTGCAGTGAGGTTTCGGCACATGAACGCAGGGACGCTGTCAAAACAAAACACCGGTAACTCAAACATAAATCTGTTGAATACTTCAGAAAACGACTTCAGGTTTTACTTCTTCATGCTCAAAGCAAGAACAGGCGTTCTGTGCATGTTGCCAAGGGTCACATCGTATTGCGGAGCTAAAGAAGCCCCACACCATTGCAGAGGCCTGGCTTTCGAGGGGAAAGATACTGTCCCGTTTTTATGACCTATGAGCTGAAATCGCAGCCTTTCTTATCCAGAACAATTCACCTCTTGCAGACCTGTTTAGTAACAGCTTGTTGGTTGTCATAGATTCAGAGAGTGAGGATTCTCAGCTAAAGCTACATGATTTGAGTTTTTTGAAAATATTCAGTCAGTAGTTGCATTTTGTTTTTTTTTTTTTTTAAATTTCATATATGTTGCATGAAAACGCCAACTGAGTCTGTTAAAAAGGACTGTTACTGAAATGTTCTGATTATGATGTCAGCCTGTAATTAATGCTTGAATAAGGAGTTTTAATAGAACATTGTTTTATATTCCCTGAGTGGCTGCTCAGCTAAAACTGAACATTTTGAGTCTTTTTGAAGATGCTTCTCAGTAGTTGGACTTTTTTATTTCACGTTTGTGCATGGAAGCACTGAGTCTGTTTAAAAAGCTTACTGAAGTGAAGAGTTTTGGTTTAATTAAAATGCAGCTAATTTAGAGTAAAAGCCAATATTTCCCTCTCTAGCGTCGCCATTTGCTGGACATTTTGGCTCATCATTACAACAGTTTTTTTTTGTGTAGGCATTTTGTGATATTATATTCTACTGTTTGAACTTTAACAAACACCATCAGATTAATGAATTCTTGCCTTTGATCCTTTGAAGTATAATGTATACATATTTAGTATGTATATTGGGAGGATCAAAGGAATTTGTCCCTAGTTGTGAGGGTTGTGTCAGGAAGGGCATCAGACGTAAAAAAACGATGCCAGATCAAACATGCGAATCATTGGTATTTCGCTGTGGCGACCCCTGACCCTAACCCTAACCCTGAGGGGAGCAGCTGAAAGGAGAAGAAGAAAATATTCTACTGTCTCAGATCAAACTTCATGATCTTTTCATTCAATAATTTTGAGAAATTGGACATTTTTCTTGACTTTGGGTCACAGTTTGTCATTACAGGGTGATGGTGGGTCACGAAGCCAGACCAGTGGAGAACCACTGCTTTAGATCATCAGTTGTCATGCAGAGGAACGTTGCGTATAGAGCTACTGTAACTACTGCAAATCCATATTATGGCAGGAAACACTCAGTTAAGTAAAGAGAAAAGACTGAAAGGAAGGTCGGTAAATCTGAAAAATCTCAAGGACTTTCACTCCATTCCCAAGCACAGTGGAACCCCAGGTTACGAGATTAATCCGTTCTGGGATCAAGCTCGTGAAACGAAAAACCCATGAGCCGGGACCGGTTTTCCCATAAGAATACATGTAAAACCAATTAATCTGTTCCAAAACCCAAGAAAACTCCCATATGTACACACCCGTACGTGCACTTAAGGTATTTGGAAAAGAATGTTTGGAAGTTATGTTTAATTATCTGAAAAGGAATGTATGAAATTAGTTCTAAAAATTATTTAGAATGACATATTACCTTGGAGACAGACGGCTGCAGGCGAAGGAAGTTTGACGGTGGAGGAGGAGGGAGGGAAGCGGAAACTTAACATGCACGTACTAAACATAAAGAACCAACTTGACCTAAGAAAGACCTTGACCCTAATGTTTCAGGTCCTGATAGATTGCACAAGCCTTCTCGCGAATGATGGCTTCAGCGATTTCTTTCTCCTTGATCCACTCAAACACAACGAGAATGTTTTTCTATGATCTTGCGTTTCACCTGCATCAACATCATGTTATGGGTTTTCTGCTCACCACTAGCATCCTTCTTAGGCCCCATGATGAAAAAAACACAAAATGAAGTACTATTTCAGGTCTAAAAAGGCACGAATATGAAGCACAATACTGCGCGAGTTTCACGTCTACGTTTCCAGTTGGTTGGTGAGTAACTTGCGCTCCTCTCACTCTCGCAACCTGAGTTTTTGCTCATGAGCCGGTACAAAATTTTGCCCGACGTCTTCCTCATAACCCGAAAAATTTGTATGTCAAAGCACTCGCTACCTGGGGTTCCACTGTACAGTTGCTAAATCAATCAAACGCTATCTGAGAAGCTGTAAATTGGCATTTCTAAAATTGGTAATTCTGATAAACCTCTGCAACAGAGGTAGCTCTCGGTCTTCCTTTCCTAGGACGGTCCTCATGAGACAGTTTCATCATAGTGTTCGGTGCCTTTGGAGACGACACTTGGCCACATTCAAAGTTGAGATATTTTGAACTGACTGACCTTCATTTCTTAAAATGTGTCTTCTGAGAAGTTAAGTTGCGTCATTTCTTGTCTTCTTAATCTGTCATCAAAACTAAATTTTAACCTTTATTAGCAACTCCCTTGAGAATATAATCTCTTCTTCGAGGGAGAAATGTGACTACTTTGGACAATCTAAAACATGTTCTGGATTGTTTAACACTTTTTTGTTTACTACATAATTCCATACATGTTCTCACATCACAGTGTGGATGTCTTCAGTATTATTGTAGCATGTTGAAAATGATAGAAAAACACTGAAGGAGAAGGTGTGTCCAAACTTGACTGTAAATAAAGTTTGAGCATCAACGACCGTCTAAAGTTGGTGCACAGCTTTTGAATCAGTATTTGAAGTGACCCCTTTTTTCTGCAGATATTTAATGTAAGGAACATGAAGATTGTTAAACATCGTCAATCTATTTTTGTGTTGACACATAAAAATCAAATCCAGTGAGAGAGAGGCAGCATTTTTTTTTTCTCCATTTCATCCATACAGACATGTCGTTGTAGCCTCTGAACTCATGTGAACTCCACGGGGTCCCTTGTGAGAGCATTTTCCACATACTTTATCCAGCAAATGTATTTTCTGGTTTGGACAACTGTACATACTGTAGCTGTGGCGTCACACTCAGCCTGAGCCTGGGCTGAGTGAGTGTAATGTTCGTTAATTTAAATTATTAATCATGTTCCAGGAGTTCTATTATGGACCTTAAGACTAAACAGACCTGCGGATTGACCCTCAGCGTATCATTTTAACAGAGTGAATTCATTTTGACCAAAGACTGTGGTAAAAGTAAAACCTGCTGATTCATTTCAGTCGACATACCTTAACCACATGTGAGACGGCACCGGTGTGCCGTGAAGGTTTCTCGGTGTCCACTCGCTACTGTTTTGAACACACTCCGTATGACTGCGCCGAAGAGGTCAGACGGGGTTACTCCAGTTATTCTCAGTATGAGATTTGGTGTCTCCCGCTGACAGTCCTACGAGATTATATTCCCACTGACAAATGGCTCCACACACATGCACAGACTGCATTGACTGTTTGAATCATAGTGAAACCTTTGTCTTTTTTGCAACAGCAGCACGCCAAAATCAGATTGATACATACATTGGTTTTAAGGTGATGGTTCGGTTCATTTTCGGTACAGTAAAGCTGGCCACACACAGAGAACCGTGACTGATCCCAACTCGTCTGGTACACATTATTGAACGTACCTCACATAGCTGCTGATTGCTACCACGACTCACGCCTGGTAACTGGCGCCATCTATTGACAGTGTACATGAATTGCATAGATTTTGTTGCGCTACCTATTGTCTACATTCCCAACCATTGTAAAAGTTGCGAAATCAGAGTCGTGACTGGCACACCTCGCTGAGTCTGAGTCCATTTCTGTTGGGACGTCGTCAAGACTGGAAAATCTAGGTTGGAAACCATCGCACATCAAGCAGATTCCCAGCCGGGGTGGGATGAGGTGAGTTGCGATTCTCTATGTGCTGCCGGCTTAAGGGAACAAAACGCAAAACATAAAACTGCTCATTTTTTGTATAAACAAGAACTACTTTAACAACATTTAAAAATGAAACCAGAAACTGCAGTAAATTATCCAATAAATAAAATATTCTCAAAATAAACAAAATTAAAAATTATATAATAAGATAAAAATAAATTGACTCAAAGTTGTCCATAGGCATGAATGTGAGTGTGAAAGGTTGTCTGTCTCCATATGTCAGCTCTGCGATGAACTGGCGACTCTTTCGGGGTATACCCTGCCTTCGCCTGAAAGGCCCCTTTATACTCTACGTTAAGTCCGCATACGGATGCGGAGGGGGCGTTGCCTCCGGTCTCAGTGTGCATTACGTTAAAGTTTGGTCCGTTTTGGAGGGGCTTATGGATCCGTCGTTAATGTAGGAAACGGAGCAGTGCCACTGGAAACTGTGGGGGCGCTGTAGCGCAGTACAGCGCACAAATAATAGAAGAAGAACAGAACGCAACTTAAAACACCGAAAGATTAACAGAAATGGCTCATCTTTTTGAGGACAGTCTGTGCCATAGACTATACATATTAGTGACATCTTGGAGGCAAAAACAGGATGCAACCATATTTGTACAAACGGCATACGACATAGGGGAAGCTAAGTAACTGCTAGCCTACGGACGCTAAAACTTCATCAAACAGTGTTAAACAAAGTCATGTTACAGTATAAACACTTGCACTCAACTGCAGTTGTGGGTATCTCGGGTAAAACTATGTCCAAATTGAATAAATACAAAATACGAAGGGCTGACTCGGTCCGATTGTACCGAAGTATTGAAGTATTGGACCAAGCTACACTTCTCTCAAGTACATTTTATGAGTAAAAGTACATGTAAAGGAGTAAATGTACCCACCTCTGCCTATAATTGAATAGAAAATGGACCATGTTTTCTTTTTTCATCAAATCAGTGGATCTTCAGCAACAAACCTTTTCTCTTTGTTGCTTTTTAAACGTACTTCAGCTTTATTGACATTTTCCCCTCGGTGTGACTGAACTGGTAAGCTGCCCTGTATATGATTACAAACCTGTCACTATATATCATAACTCCTATAACCAACAGTGTCATTTATATTCATGTCTGTGCATTCCAGAAATTGCTGCCAAGTTGTCAACAAATTCTGCAGACACCGTGACAGAACGTAGTGTTTTTGCACATGTGAGCAGATTGGGCTCCCTGAATTGTGAAGAGACATAAAATAGTGTTGAAACATGACCTCTGACCTAATTTTAGATTTAATAAGTTGCAGTATTTTGGCTTTCTTACAGTATCTCAATAAACTGCATGCAGTCCTATTCAGCTGTGGTTTTGTGATGCATGGGTAAACACATGGGAGCTTGTGTAATATAATATAATATGATGAATCCTAATTCCACGGCAGCCTTAAAAAATAACCACAGTGTAATAAGTGCCTCTATTACAATTGCACTTAAAGTGTTTAATAAGCTTCAGGAATCTTTTACAAGTACAGTTTACATCATACTGTATTGCTGGTGTGTCTACTTTTGTGTCCCATGTTAATATGCCATGTGCTGTTGATGTAGAACAGAACTGTGTTGATCCCTCTCTATGGCATAATGCTGCTCGTGCGTTTGGATTAACATCCGCTGAGCGACTCGGCCCCTTCAGCATTCTGCTCTGACACGACTTAATCCAGAAAACGAGGTGACTTCGGCATCGTTCACTATCACATGTTTGATCTTGTTGTTTAACGCAGGCTTTAATTGCTTTTGAGTCTTTTCTCTACATCTAGATGGGGGCCCTATTTGTGGAAATTGTTCCCGATAGTATGAAGGTTAGAGTTGGTTGCAGACTCTGTTCGGTTATTGCAATTGCATGTCTGCTCTTGCCCAAGAGCACATCAGAGTTGAAATGATGACATACTTGAGCCAGCCGGTATGAAAGACGGAGTGTGGCCCCCTAAGAAGTAGCCCTGCCTGTCTCTGCATACCACTGTGAAATGATTAGAAGCCACATATCACAATTTTTTGTTCATCTGGTGTGTGTGTTATAGTCCACATGTTTGCCTTTACTTGAAGTTAAGCAGAGTCCGTGTATGAACCCTGGGTGACGGGGCCAAAGTGTTCTCATGATCAGATTTCATTTGGTCTTCGTATCAAGAAGTATTCTGATAATTGTCAAATCATTATTTTAAAGAATGATTTTTGTAGCCAGAAGATTATCAGTAACAGTGCAGGAAAATATTGCTGTCAAAGCATTTGGTATATAGAGTCCACAATAGTCCAACTAGTTCCCATATCCTCCAGTGTTTCTCCTTCACTCTTCTGACGTCGAACAGTAACAGTCATCTTTTCCATCGACCATATTGAGTTTACTATATTTATAAAAAGGTTGATGCTCGGGGGCGTCTTCTGGAGCCTGCATTTAAAGGCTTTTTACCGGCGGCCATGAAGAGCTTTAGCAGGTATACATCACTTCCACATAAGACTTGGGGAATATTTTCTAAGTAGAAGGACAAGAATGTGTCTTCCATGTTCACATCCAGAATCTCTGAGATCATACTTTTAAGTCCCGCCTCTCTCTGAAAGGGCTGAATACGAGGGCAAAACCAAAACCCGTGGGCATGATCCACGTTCCACGCAGCAAGGATTTTCAGAGCCAGTAAATTTGCTCTTTTGTTTGGGGGTCGTGAAGAAGCCTAAAAGATTCTTCCAACTTTATTTGTGGTTTTAGTTCATTAGTAAAAGGTATTTCAAGACAAAACTAATTTAAGACAAAAAGGTGAAGATGATGTAAAAGACACAAAATGTGAAAGTATAAAGATGGAAATAACAAGAAAGACAACAAAAAAGGCAGAAAACATTTCTTAGATTTCATGATCATTTGTTCTTAAAGTCATAATTTCTGGCCTCTACGGCATTGAATCATTTAACAAAATCTGAGCTTGTATTGTACAGATAAAAAACATGTTTGCCTTTCAGTTATATTCAGTTATATATTTGTATAGCGCCAATCATAGTCTGTCTCCCTCGTGTATCGAAGCCTTAAAAGACTGTACGGACAGCAAATCCAACAAAAACTTTGAGAACACGCTTGGGCCGACGGGCCGGGGACCTCCTTTAGAACCGGACTCTTGGTAGACTGCCATCTGCGTAGACCACTTGGGGGACAGAGGAGAGACAAAAGAACAGTAAAGATACAACAGATGACAAAATCACATCTTGATAAATCCTCATCTTAAATATGACAATCTCATCATTATGATTATCCCTGATTTACCATCCAGGTCTAATAGAAGCCACATATCAGTGTGTAGGTCTGTTGTGCTTGTTAGTCCATACATTTGGTTTAAATCGAGCTGAAGTGCAGCCTCAGTATGCATCAAACATACTCTGTTAAACTCGGAATTTGCTGCTGTTCAGTCGACAGACACATTGATTTAATAGTTTGTCCATTAACACACGGCGACTGCTTTCCTTTTATATGAGCAGAGGCGGGTGGTGTGGTGCGGTGGAGGTCCTGGCTGTGGTGGTTTGTTTTTGTAGCTTCTGCCGACAGTGAGTACTTTACTTTTGATGTGTATGAATGTGTAAGTGTGCCCGTTTGGGATCCGCAGCGCTGGCTGTACTGGTAGGTTGGAGCATTCCTTTCAACTTTCTCACTCGTGTCCTGTGATGTTGGCTTATCTGAAGGCGTGAGTGTGCACATAACGAGCAGAGCGAGCAATCTCATTATCCTTTCCTCCTGCAGGCCAGTCGTCTAAAGAACTCAGGTGGGACGCTTCCTGTTAATGGCTGCATCTTTACAGAGAATGCAAAGGAAATGGACTTTGCGTTGAGTTACCTCGCATGGCCTCCTCAAAGGAAGAAATGGTGTGTGTGCAAATACCCTCACACGAAGGAAAACCCCTCCAGGCTTAGAGCTGAGAGTTTGTAGAAAAAACAGACACACAACGGCGTTATCCTTTGCCTGTCATTTAGAGTGGTAATTTATTGCCAGCTTTATGTTATAAAATGAAATGAAACAGCAAAATAGGTTAGAGTGGAGGTGATAACAATGCATGCAAGTAAAGACTGGGCTAAAATAAGAAGTGTCTGTTAGAGCAGGCAGCCATGATATCCTTATGTGGCCGCCTACATGTCACTGGACACCAGTGAGCAGGAGTGTTGCCACAGATGGTAAGTCAGCATGCTAGAAATTCAGTTTTTACATGAAACTGTTGCCATGCATCCCCCGCACCAGACATTCATCCTCATAAAGTGTTAAAACTGCCGGATGAACCTGAGGTGGAATTTTGTCCCACTTTTTCTTTTACCCATGTCTACATTCAGAAAAAAGGACATGGAGCCATGGAAGCATGAACCCAGTGATGCATCACATACAGAAGGTCAACAATATGAAAATCCATGTATTGTGGTTTTTATGATGGTGAGAAGTTATTTTGAAGGTTTAGGGATGCACAGACATATTGAACAAACACTGATATTGGCTAAGGCTGCATGGTTTGGTGAGAAAGCATACCGCAACTGTTGTAGACAGTACTACTATCCACTTCTTTGGTTATCAAGAAAAATGAACTCCAGTATAAAAATACAAAAACCTGAAATCAAATCTTCATACAACAGGAGGTCACCCAAAATCCTCCTAAACCTTGACCTATGAATTGCAGCCTGATGTATGACAACTGTATTTTGATTAAATGTTCAAAGTCCCTGGACCCAAACTAACCAAAGAGCAGTATTAAGCTCCTTTGCTCTGAGTTATGGTGGCGTGTCCTGCTACCTGCACAGCCGTTTTGGGGATCCCAGGGTGCAGCCCGGTTTCACTCATGATCATCATACAGCAGCTGGGTACAAAATTGTTAGTTGCCATCCGCAGCCCCACTCGGCCACTGGAGCGGGCCAAGCCGAAATCCTCCACGCTAATAACGGTGATAGTAACATTTGTTCCGCACTGATTTGTTTCTTGAAGAGCACTCAGAAATGTTGAGTTACACAGGCTCGTATTTAACACCAGCCTCCGCTGGGGTTCTATTGTCTACAAAGAAAAACAATGAAGCTACAACCCTTGGCTTTTTCCACTTGGGAAAGTGTGCTTTGGAGTGGAAAGAGTTTTTTTTTTTAATTTGTTTTAGAAAACTGTATTTTGTTTTCTGAAAATGTATTTGGTTTTGGAAGTTTTATTTATGTATTTATTTTTTTAGTTTTTAAAAATGTGTTTTGTCTTGCACTTCTGCTCCACCGTAGGATCTTTAAGTTGCAAAAAAAGAATTTAGGTTGTTGCAGTGTAAAGATACTGTATTCATAATTAGCTGCTCATTTGCAAGTGATGAAAGACAACATCTGTAAATTTATGTTTTGACAGACTGCACTGTAGATCTGTGATGGATAGTTGTTCGTCTGATGTTTGTAGATAAATACTGAAACCAGGTTCTTATCTCATAAATGTGTTTTTTTTTTTTTTTTGCTTAGATTTTACATAATAGTGGTGTTTTTTTGACTATCTTCCAAAGATTTAAAAAATGCATTATTGCCACACATACAATGTTGAAATGCATTGCATCAGATTGAAATGTGCCATGCAATGATGGTGTTTTAGCCTTAATAATTAGTAGCAGAACCCTTTTTAAGCATGCCATATATTCCCAGTCACAATGTAATGAATGTAGGATTAAGTCTGAGCCTGGTGTAAACAGTTATTGACACAAGTCAGCTGGACTATTTTCTCTCCATTTAAATGAATCTATGAGTTTTTGTTGCAAAAAGCACATATTATGCACTTTTTAGGCCTGAAGAGTGGGAGGATTTAGTTATCTTGGCTAAGGAAATATCGGACTGAAATATTATATTTTTGCTGTCCAAAATTTTGAAGGCATGTACATTTTTGTCCCATTATGTCTAAGGATTTTTGGTTGTTTATTTTATACAAGATGATACACAAAGATGATGGGAAATAAGAAGAGATGAAAGAAACCATTGCCAGCGCTGGTCCCAGCTCAGCATAGTTGAACTCATTACGGGTTGAAACGGTTTAGTCATCAGCATGTTGTTTTTCCACTGCTAGTGTAGCTTAGAACCTTCAGAATGAAACCTAGTATTAAAGGATCATACTGTGAAAATCCATTTTGGGGGTTCAGTGATGTAAATTAAGACTTGTGAAAATAGGAACTTGGTCAGTGATGCCAGTTCTGACATATCGTAGTCATGCTGCTCCCATGAACAACTGGCTAAGATTCTTGACTGTTATTTTGGAAAAAAGATTGTCTATGGAAAGGTTATGATTCCTCATTGACATTAGGCTTTAGACAGGATATGATCCCAGATAGTCAGGGCAGGTATGACAGCGTTATAAAGACGTCCTCGGAAAGCTAACAAAAAATCAAATGAATATACTTTATTTTACCAACATCCTTACAGATATATTTAGTAGGCACATAAGTGTACAGATATACATTTAAGTGTCACAGTTTGGGACTTTGAAGACTGTTTAGGCTTAAAATCCTTCGTCCACTCATCAAGATAGAGAATACTTGAAAACTTTGTCCAGCGTTTTTGGCTCCTTCCTGTTCCCTGCAACATGACACACATATTGATGCAGCAACGACCAGACAACCATCTGCATGGTTATATGCAATGTTTAAGTGTAGTCCTGCTTTGCTTAGTACTGCAGCAAAAACTGGGTCAAGAAACAGTATCCCATAGTCTAAAATCAAACAAAAAAGCAAAACGAGCAGTGTCTGCTGCGTCGAACCGCGCAGAACTGATTTTGCAAGTGCAAAAGAGGCAGGTCCTTGATGGTGTTTTTTTTGTAGCTGCAAAACACAGCTATAGAAATGCAGTGTAAATAAATATGTTATTGCTGTAGAGCCCTAATACTATGCTACGTGCATTCATGTGTATGACGAATAAACAGGCTCCTCATTGAAGTTGTAATGATTTTTTGTGATGGTCTGCTCCATAGAGTTTGTAACATACAGGATACAGCAGGCTCACACATGTTGAGCCATACTTATTGACCCCTTCATGTGGCGGAGTAAATCAAAAAACAAATTAAGTGGTGTCCCTTTTAATTCTGCACATCTTAACATGTTGGTTCCGTGAAACTGAATGATGGATGCACAGTGTGAGAATCGTCTCCACTGTTCTGAGCTGTGGTGTTGCAACAAATTCAGATGTGTAAAACACCACTTTTCAATCCAGTTTGTCAGCCTCCAGTGAGTGTACCCTGCTTTGGATATGGCAAATCAAAACAAGGAAATGAGTCAGGAAGTGAATGTTCACTCGGTGCAGAGAAAACATCAGAGAACAGCGTTGGTTTTATTGCCTCCAGTCTTGTGAGATTTAGCAGTGTCAAGTTGTTAACTATGACTATTTAACTGCTTCCCATTGGTTCCCCTTTTATCGCACCTTTTCTGTATGCAAATGATGTGTTTTTAAAGACAAAGGGAGTGCTCATGTGACAATTAATTCCCTGTGAGGTGAGTAAACACCCTGGACCCCTACAATGAGCACTCCCTCTGCAGATGTGGGCTGCAAAGCCTGGGATTCATTATTACTGAGAACGATGAGCAAAGCTGAATCACTGAATGATCTCATCAAGAAACAGACTTGAACCGAATGACAGGAAGCCCTCGTAGACCCACTGCCAGCTATAGAGTGAAGGAGCTAATGCGTAAAGGGATGAAATCGTAAAAATCCTTGAGCACATAAAGCAGGTTATAAGGTCGACTGAACCTGATGAATGATGCTGCAACAGTGTCTTTTCTTATCCCGGCTTTTCTCCATGCAAACTGACCGCGACTTCTAATCCAGTAGAGCTGACACGATACAGGAAAGCATTCTGGGTGACATCTGTGGCAGGGAAACGTGGGAGTCAGGCATGCATCACTCCTACAGCTGGGGGCCAAAACATAAGGCCAAATGAGCTCATGAATAACCCCACACACAGACTTGCATGAGGCTTTTACACATGAATCCTCTGCTCTGTGATGGTAATGAGACTATTAACATTAAAAGGAAACTGACATGCACAGACACATAATGGATCAGTGGAGTCACAAGCTTTAAAATAACAAGGAATGTATTTTATCCAGATTAAACCAAGGTACCACTATAAAAATACACGCTCAGAGTTGATCTACAAAACCAAAGCTCTGACATTTATTTTCAGATATATTAATGACAACGCTAACAAATTGTACACTGGCCATTGACTGTGTGACAATAAAGTGACATAATATTGCAGATAAGATTCTAATATAAGAAAAAGTTGCCAAATATGCATTGAAATCCTGATTCAAAGAGAAAAGCAGATATGCTTAATGCAGCCTCAATGTTTCATATAAAACCAAACAAATTTCACAAAAAAAATGTAGATTTAATCTGGTTAAAATCTGTCAAAAAATGTAGCTTCAGTAAATATTTCACCAGAAATAATGAAGATTTTAGATCTACTAAAGCTGTAGGTGAAATTTAGTTGCTTACTGAACAATGTGACTATTAAGGTTGACTTTTAGTCCCGAGTAAAGTAGAAAAGACCAAACAGTTATTGTATTACAATAGCAGTTTTAATTTTTCAGTAAAACATGTGACAAGACAAAACTAAAGCGTCTTAAAGATGACTCGAAGGTCTCAAAGACACGAGAAGACAAGAAGTTATAAATGGCGACGGGATGAAAGACTTTGTAAAACATGAAAACAATGTTAGACTAGGAAAAAAAACCTGATGAAAAGACACTAAAATGGTGTAAAAGAGGAAAGCAACATAAAACACAACTGTGATAAAACAGAAAATGCTGACAGTAACAAAATAACTAAAAAAAACAGACAAAAAATGGGCAAAAAGATATAATTCAACAAAATAATGAAATATCTAAAAAGATGAAAAAGTGTTGTGACAGTACTGATCTTGAATTGTTTTGTTTTTTACTGACCATAGAAATGCGCAAATTGAATTAGCCTTATGGTAAAATCAGCGTCGTGGCAGTATTTGCAAATATCCACCTGCTAGCTTGGTTGTTTTTGTAGGGTTGTGACTTAAAATACAGGAAATATGTGTGTAGCTAAATGGCTTCAATAGGCAAAAATGCATATTCAGTGTGACTCGTATTTTTCACTTTTCCTTTAATTTAACTTGCCCATGACATGCTTTTCCTTATTTTCTTACTTATAAGCTCCTGCTTGTGAGACTTTTTTCCAACTAGGTCCACTATGACTTTATAGTGTGCCAGACTTCCTTATATGGTCATTCTCACTGTAGAGGTGGCTAAGGGCTAGTGGATGATGCATCCTGCTAGCGGCACAGCCGTGTCGGAGATCCCAGGGTGCTGCCTAGTTTCACTCATGATTATCAAACAACAGTTATGTACAGTTGTCGGTCTCCATCCACAGTTCTATTTCGCCAATTTTGGGTGCAATGGATCTAATGTTGGCCTGGAAGATGCTAGGTAGCGGAGGTCTGTGTGGCTGGCTCAGAAACAGAAGTGATGGCACTGCAACCCGGCTGATAATGGTAATAGTAACATTTGTTCACTGCTGATTTGTTTCATGCAAGAGCGCTCTGAAACTTTAAACTCCAGCCTTCACCGGATTTCTATTGCCGACGAAGCTACCAGGCTGAACTCCTCCCCTCGCCCTGGACACTACAAATAAGACAAACCCAGTCATTTCAGGAAGAGGACTCCTTGCTTGTGCAGGGATCGACATGCCTACCTGCCTGTGTACTGCTCCTGCAGTTTTCTGCTGACTGACTTCCTTACTCACTGCCCACCTGACACACACTTGTCTACATTACTGCTGTGAAGCCTAGTCTAAAGTTTGTACACTGAAGGTCTCCCAGACACGTACAGCCTCAATTACAGATTTTTTAGGATTTATCAGATGGCGCAATGTCATGACCGTCTTTAATGATGCTAGTAAAGCAGCAAATGAAAATAAAAAATGCGTGAACACAATAGATTTTTCTAAAAGCTTAAAGTTTAAAGCATGAACATTGCTGTTAAGAATGCAAGAGAAACCACCAACAATGCCTCAAAATTTGAGTTTACCCCTACTGTTCGTCAACGCTGCTCCGCAAGTCTGTACATTTTTGGGGGGAAAGTACTCTTAAGTGGGGGACAAGTTGGAAAATTTCCCTGCAGGGCAAGTGGGGAAAAATGAGGAATGCCTATCCCTGTTGTGAGCTTGTGGGTTGGTTCTGAAATAATTACAAACTATATTGATCTATGGTAGGTGCAAAACTAAGCTAGATGTACCCAAGATTAAACTGAAATAGCTGAAAATGAGCGTGAAATGGGTACTTTAACGTCAATTTAAAATAACTTCTCGCCATCATAGATACACAAGCAAAATGGTTATGATAAATCCCCATCGTCAGATGTTACGATGTAAAAATATGTGTCACAGTAGCAGTAATAAAATATTTGTATGTTTCGCGCAGTCCTGTCCCAAAGAGGTTTTCTTCTCGGAGCTCGGCAGGTTTGAAGTCCGATCACATTCATGCATGACCAACGCTGCTGCTGAAGCCGTGCATTTGTATTCAGGCTGAGACGCTCTGGCCCTGCTGCTCTCTGTTCTGCTTTTACGTTCTACCTCTGAAACGAGCTCGTGGTTGAAGGAGACCGTGTTAAATCTTAAAGGCTACCGGCCGGAGCTGCACGATTTGTTCAGAAGGTCCGTTTGCGATTATTGTGGTCAGTGTTGTGCTTTGCAAGATTGAGTTGAGGGCAGATATTTTAAGTCAAACATACAATTTTAATTAATGTAATGATGTGTGTTTTCTGTGCAGCGCTCCCTCTCTACCTGAGGGGGGCGCATTTCACTTGTCTGCGTGTTTTCAGGAAGTGGATGTGCAGAGAGAATGGCGTGAGAATTGAATATAAAATGACGTCATCAGATGACAGCGCCAGGCTTTGCCTCTTTCTGTTTCCAACCTGTGCCTAGTGATTGTGGTTAATTTGACGGTGTTTTAGTTTAGACTTGGATTGGCTTTTTGGATTGGGTTTCATATGCTCGTTTCTGTAAATATATATATTTTGTACATAATCACATTCTAAAATCAGCAGTCCTGGTGGTGTTCGGCGTGAGAAGCTGTTTCTTTTGTGCACAGTTGTCTCCTGGTTTATGTTTAGGGAGTTTCAGGTAAGAAGCCTGTATTTTGTTTTCTATTTTAGTTCTGTCAGGTCATTTAGTTGTGTGGGTAAAAGGGTCATTTGTTTGTTGTTTAGTCTGTGCTCATCCTGTAGTTATATTTACCATTTATGTAAATAAATATACTATCTGGACTGCACCTTATGTGAGCACTCCTTGGGAGCGGGAAAGAGGAAGTCTCATTTTAATGTCTGGTCGTAACACCTTTTCTACGCAAAGGCGTTGCGTACTGTTGTTTCTATTTCTGGTTTATGTTTGGACCGCAAGGGAATACATTTAACAAATACCAACAAAAAGTAAAAGAAATAAACAAAATTATCAACATGATGAGTGAAAAATTAGAAAAAAAAATGTCAGCAAAGTAAATTAAAAATCACAAAACCAAACAAAGTCTTAACATCAATAAAAAATAAGAGCTTCTCAACAAAATGAACCAGAAATGAGGTGGACGCGGTGCGTTCAGTGTTGAGGCTCGTGCAGGAGGAAGCTGGGAGTCTTGTAGAAAACCTGAAGCTGAATCAGAGGAAGTGTTGCACAATGGGAAGTGGGCTGTTTTTAATGCACGTCTGTTTGTTCCACATTTTATAAGAAACAATCTGCAATTAACTAGTTTCACAAGGACAGGAGCAGCCCTGGTATAGTAATGTGATATTTCCCTTTTTGGTCATTTTTGGATGACGTGAATGTTACTTGTAGACTTTTGTAACAGGGTGTAACCTGTCGTGGGACAGCAGCATGTTGTCATTTGTTGTTGATTTAGGAAAATGGGGTGCGGGTTCACCATTGTCTGGTAGTTTTTCTTAAACGTTGTGGCTCGAGGTCTGATTGGGATCCAAACTCAAATACAGTATATACATATTGTAGAAGTTCTGTGTTTTTACGATTTAAATTTGAAAATGACGTGGGATGAAAAAGAAGGAACAGTAACGTTGGACAAAAAGGAACAGATTGATGAAAGAAAATGATCCCGAAATTGAACGATTTATTCACAAAATAATGAACAAATGTTTATAAGATCAAGAAAATAAACTGTCTGCAGTGTTTTGAAAATATGTTTCAAAATCCACAAAATGAATGAAAAAAAAATCTAAACAGAAATGATCAATGAACAAATTACACCATAAAATAGCAAAATAATAAAGTTAACAAAAATGAACAAATGTGAAAACTAGCAAAAGAATGAAAAAGATTTTAAAAAATGAATAAAATAATCACAAGAATGATCCAAATATTCACTGATGTCTGCTGAGCAGTCACCCGTCTGCACATCGAGGCTAAAACAAAAAGCAGATTGGCCTTTGTTGTGGCTGCTCCTACACTATGGAAGGATCTGTGCGTTCACATCCGGGGGGGGGGGGGGGGGGGGGGGGGGGGGGGGGGGGGGGGGGGGGGGGGG
>JAQQAE010000844.1:0-29086 GCA_029823295.1 Pseudamia nigra
CAACATGGACACCAGGAAGCACAAGTCATAACCAATCATAGTCAAGCTACCGCACATTAGTCCCACCCCCGTGAGCCAGTAGAATTCTAAATTTAAAAACGTTGGATTTCAGTTTTAGAACATCACAAGTTACAGCCAATCACAGTCAAGCTATACTTAGCTCTGCCATAGTATGATCCCAGGTAACCTTGATTGGTTGACCTGCAGGTCAACCAATCAAAGTGTTTTCTGATTAAATGTGGGCAGGTGCAACCCCCACAGTGAGATCCGAGTGTGTCTGACAGAGTTAGGCCAGAAAACCTCAAGCTACACATTTCATTTAGTTTTTATTTTGCCTCCATTGCACCCATTCAATCCACCAGTGAGTGATAAGTTTAGTTGGCTGTCGATCATTCTCATGCACATGCTCGATATAATACTTCTCCTCATGCATGCAGTACATATAGGGTACACTGCTGCAGTTGTGTGGCTGAACACTGTAATGATCTGGAAACAAAGCATCCACAGAGCTAAATTATTAATTCCTCCTTTAGCTACGGCTTCCACAGCAAAAAAGAAGAAGAAGAAAATAACATTGTTTGGTCCAAGCCGCCGCTTCTGGTCCTCCACGACGGGTGTTCTGACATGGGCCCCGTGTCCTGTTTGCTGCATTTTCTTTACATTTCATGTAAAGAGCGAAAGGCTGTGGTTTCATAAGACTAAGGCAAGCATCGGGACATGCTCGGCCTTCCTCAGATATGTTTGTGTTTGTGATGCCTGCGGTTGCTCGAGTGATCGTAGTCGCACACTGAAGGGTGCACGCACATTGGAGGCAGCAGCTGCTGGGCTTAGGAGAAAGAGGGGGCGGAGAATCAGAGCTGTAGGTGTTAAAATTGTCAGCTTTGTCCGAGAATTTCTTCAAGTTGCCAACTGCAACTTTAAAATGACACATATTGTGAAAAAAGAACCATGTTTTTGTTATTCCAAGTATCAAATGTATCATCAGAAGGATCATAGCATCAGAGCCAGAACTCTGCTGATATTCTATTCTATTCTATTCTATTCTATTCTATTCCATTGAAGGCTCTGTGTGGTGTTTTGAGCTGAAAATAATTAAAACCACATTCTAGGGATGTTTGAGGATTAAATGAGACTGTTACAATGGGATACAGTATGTCTACTTTAATAGACAGCTATACACTGCACATATATTCATTTTAAATGTTAAGATATGGGACCTTTAAGGCAGAGAAGACAAAAACATGTCACTAACCACTCCTTGTTTGCCATGTGACGAGTCAGGAGGTTCACACTGGTCATAAACAACAGTGGAGTTTTTGAAATGGGAGCAGACAGCCGGGGCAGAGGAGGTTACAGGAGGTGTCATAACTTATCAGTCGACGAACGCAACCGCCTGGCTTCTCTTAAAGCACCCGCAGAGGGGGGAGGGAAGGGGAGTGACAGCTGGTTAATGTAGACCCCCTCCTGCATTCAATAATTACGCAACCTGTCCCCAACAACACACACATCTCCATCATGCACACACCCAGGAAACACACATGACCCCTATTTCAGCTCCTATTGTTGTCAGATCCTCACTCTTCTTGTCTGCTATTGTTGTCAATTACAACTTGGGACTCACACACACATCTGGACCGCTGTATAGGCACTTAAACACACAACTATATACACAAACACACATCCACAGACACAAACACACACATATTTTTAGTGTGTATATACAGACAAATAAGAATACAGAAATCAGTGGGCAATTCTACATGGGAATCTCTTCTCAAAGGAAATTTGACCCTCAAACAATGTAACATTTAAACATTTTCTGTACTCTGGTGAATTGTTTTGTCTTTTTTTCAAGAAAAAAATATTAAAAGCATCAAAATAACAAACGCAATCAAAGTCCAATTAGAAGTTGACATAATGACATTTTTACTGTATACGTCTCCACATATAATATTTCATGTGTTTTTTTATGTAATTTTAATCTTAAAACAATATAATATAAATGATAATTAGATGTATTACAAGGATGAAAACTGAGTTATTTTGATTATTGTGAATGATAGTAAATTAACAGAAATTATTAAATATGTGCAAAATAATTCACAAACTGAACACAAATGCAGAAACATCAAGAACACAATCAAACCAAATAAACATTAAGTCATCAAAATGAACAAATATGACCAGAATAATCTATGAAATGAACAAAGATAAACAAAATAATTCAAAAAATGAATAAAGTAATTATAAAAATTAGCAGAATGAAAGCAAATTAATAGAACAAATCGCAAAATTAATTATTTTATGGAAATAATCCACAAAATCAACAGAAATGCACAAAATGAACAAAATGTTCAACCCAAATATGCAATAAATTAACATAATGAAGAGAAATGACAAAAAAAATCTACAAAGATGAACAGAAATGCACAAAATAATGGACAAAATGTACAAAATAAACCACATAATGTACAAAATGAACAAAATAACTAGACTAATCTAGAAAATGATTGAAAATAAACCAAATATTACACAAAATAAACTAAAAATACTAATAAACGAATAAGGTAAAACCAAATAAGCACAGAAATTGACAGTGTGAACAAAATGACCGGAATAACCCACAAAATAAACAAAAATGAAGAAACTAATCTACAAAAAATGGGAAAAATGTGAAAATATTCAAACCAAACAAGGACTAAATCAACAAAGTTAACAAATGACTAGAATAAGCTACAAAAAAAGAAATTAGCAAAGGATGAACAAAACAATCAGCAAAATGAAAAAAATAAGTAACAAAAGAAAGAAAAATATCCAAAATAATCTACAAAATGACCAAAAACAACCAAAGTAATTCTCAAAATGAACAGAAATGAACAACAAATCAACAAACCAATCTAAAAAGTGACCAAAATTATTTACAAAAAGAACAAAATAAGCAACAAAATAAACAAAAATAGGCAAAATAATTTACAAGTGAACAAAAATGGCCAGAGCAGCCTATATAATGCATCAAAATGAACAAAATACTCCACAAAATGAACAAAATAAGCAATAAAATAAACAAAATGGCCAAAATATTGGAGAAAATGAGCAACAAACAATCATAGTAATGCACAAAAATAACAGAAATGAACAGAAAACGACCAAAATTAAAAAGGAATTGTTTATTTAAACCAGAGTTGCACGTGTCACATATCTTCTAAATATACAAATTACTGGTATGAAAGTGTGTTACTGTGGGGGACAAACACACATGCAACTAATTCTGATGGGATCTAATCCCCCCAGAAATCTACCCAGTACACACAAACACACACACCTGGCTCCGACCCCGGGGGCTGCTATTACCTGCCGGGCTTATTTACAAAATAAATGACCCTGACAGAACAGTGGGGCAGAAGGGGTGTGTGTGTGGTGTTAACAGGGGAATGATAACGACCGGCGGCGGGGGTCTCCAAGTGTCATGTAATGAGACCAGACAGAAACTGTACCAGACGTGCTGGAAATGAATGATCTGTGGGGAAAATATCCTGGCATGCTTTAATGCTAGTCTATCATTGCAGACAGTGCGCATCTTAATTCTGGCTGCATAAAAAAGAGGTTATTCATGTGGACTTCCTTTAATTTAAATATTCATAGACCTCCTGCTGTGGAGCAGAGTTAAAGAAGGGGGAGGGGCCATGCTTATTAATGAATTAAGTCTTAATCTGAAGGTGCAGGATGGAAGATTATTGCCTTTTCAAACCCAAAGTGCGTCTGCATGTCTTTATTGTGGCTGTAGCATGACGGTACTTGACCTCCGCTGACAGGAAATTCACTCATTTCATTGTGCACGTTGACTTTCTCCTGCTCTGTGTTACCGGCATGTCATTGAGTCTTATTATTCCTTTGTCTTCCTGGAAATTAGAGCCATTATCGCCACTCAAATTCAATCAGACACAGAGATATTAGAGAGGAGGAGAGTGCAGTTAGGATGTGGGGATGAGTGGGATGAATTTACATGCTGCAAAAAAGCCATGAGAGACCTTCAACATCAGTGGTAGGTTGACTTTTTTCATATATGTTGAAGAAAGTCTTGATTTATAGAAAGAGTAGGATGGCCAAATGCCTGTAGAGGATACATTACATAACAATATTTTCTTATTACTGGTCACATAATGCTGAAAGTAGTTTTATTAATTCACTTTATTAACCACAGGCTGCCAATGTCCGCCCCCTCTCTTCTGGGAAATGGGATCCCAGGCATAGAAGTATAATGAGGAACCCAACTTGAGGCTCATTCCCTTTTGCAGGTGCTACCGTGGCCAAGAGAGTGGTTTCCCCATAGACCACCATGATAAGAATTGTCTGCAAAACTGCTGACAACATACCGTTTGTGCAGTATGTTTGTGAAATGATTCTTTATATGATCATTTTTTATAACATGGAGGGGTGAAATGCTTTAAATTACCCAAACGGTTCTAAAGGCAAATGGAGAATATGCATTCAGAGTGGTCCTAGTATGCATGTGCAGTGGTAATATGAAAGTAAAGTTTTGTCATTTCATTGCCAGTGATTAGCTTTCCATATGGATCGACATGGCCTATCACGCTCTTTAAACCTCCCTGGACCTAACTTTGGAAAAAGAAATTGAATTATAAGCAGTGGAACAAGACAATTTTACATGTCATCAAAGTCATCGTTTGTGGTAAAATATATTCAAATATCAGTTGGTTTGAAATGGTTCAGTATTGCTCCCTCATCTCATGTGACATACAGTATGTCGCCAAAACCAAAAATTCCACCTTGATGTTTTGGCAGTGAAAAAAAGGTGAAAATCGTCTGCTCATGTTGAGGGGGAGACTCTGCAGCATATCTCAGAAAAAAAAACTATGTTCTATTAAATAAATAGAAGCTACACAGGGCCAACTCAGCCTGTCTCTTCCAGCGAGCCGAGTTACCATTGCCACATGTCAATCAAATCCCAGCCCAGCACGGCAGAGATTTGTTGGATTTTTTGCCGCAACAGCTTAACAATGGAGCAAAAAGTTAAACATGGACCACCAGATCATTTATTTGAGGGTCCAAATAAGACATGAGAGACCATGATGACTCATGACAAAAATGTGTTCATTCTGTAGTTTCAGAATCCTATGTAACTCTTTATGAGTGTAGGTTTCTTGGAGCCCAGTGAACAGTGCCCTAGAGGCCAACGGCAGCAAGTTACTCTCGTATCAACCTGAATGATTCGTCCCAGGATCTGAGAGGAATGTAGAACCTTATTTAATTCAGGTACTTTTTTATTTTGAGTTTGTTCTGTGTCACTACTTACATTACAATCTACAGAAGCAGCTGTTGATTTCCTCCAAAAAGGGGTGTGGCTTTTCTTACACGTTCACATATTCATCGTGGTATTTTGAGAAAATGTCAGAATGAAAAAACATGAGCATGTTCGTACATTTGAGGAGATCCCCTGCTCCTTTCATTCCTGTTGTTTTCTTAAAGTGTTCCCAAAATGGGAGCCGCAGTCTGATTTCAAACGCTGTCAAACACCAGTCAGTTATTTTTAGAGCAGCTGTGAGTTTTTGCAAGTGCAGAGTGGATTTTGAAAGGGTTTAGGATCAACCCACAGAAGTGTGTGTAATCCCTGGCAGACAAAAATGACCACATTTGGCGTTGTGGGGTTTTCGGCCTGGTGAGGCAGCGATATGAGGGAACAAAGACACCAGACCTGATCCATCTGTGTCGACTTTCACTGCGACACTCCTGCTGTCACGGGTCAGTGTTCAGTCACCGGGCAAGGACAAAGACGAGATGTTTAGATGAGTGGAGAAGCAGTCAACGTGACGGAAACACACACACACACAGAATGTCTTTGTAATGTCATTAGCAGAGAAGATGTTTCCTGCTGTTTGATCTGATCGTCTGTCTTTATCACGATGACCTAATCCATGTATTCACGTGCACACACTCATGCACACACACATACATGCACAAACAGAGACCCTCTTTGTCCAAAATTGTGTATGGATTGTCATTTCACACTATGTTTAAATACCGAAATGATTTGTCAACACTCAAATACTCTGAAGCTAATTGTGTTTTGAATTTATGCTCATCATTAAGTCCAATTTGATTCTATGTAGTTCGTAGGTGTAGATGTCAGGGCGTGGGCTGATGACAGGGTTCACTCCTCTCAATATTAATGCACATTTATCCTCCCAAATAAAGCAGTTAAGATTTGTGATGTGTGTTTTGGGCTTGGATTTTTCAAATCATTTTGTTAATTTTCTTGATTATGTTCTTAACTTTTACAGTTTGTTGTTTTTTTTCAGTTCATGAGTGATTTTCTTCCATTTATTGCTTGTTAATTTTAGTTGCTGTTTGTTTTTTTTTCTTGCTTATTTTCAATTTATATATGGTTTTGTTCATTGTTCATTCATTTTGTGAAATATTCTGTTTATTTTTGTGTTTTTTATTTGTTGCATAGTTATCATTTTTTGTTAAATGTTCTGTCATCTTTTCACTTTTGCTTGTTTTGCAAATTTTTTTTTGTCAATTTTGGTCCATTGTTTTGTACATTTTTATTTATTTTGTAGATAATTTTGTTCCTTGTGTGATGTTTTGGCACTTTTTTGTTATTTTTAACTTTTCATTTTTGTTCATTTGTTGCATTGTTTTGTCCATGTTTATTTATTTAGTTGATTATTTTGCTCATTTTGCTAATTGTTTTGCTCATTTTCCCTCATTTTCTGCATTACATACAAATATGTAAAATGCAGAAAATGTTACCATGTAGATTAATTTACAGTGAAAAGTAGTGAATTTTTATTCCCAATTTTGCTCATTTTGTTCATTTTCCTGACTATTTTGTTCATATATTTTTCTGGTCATGAATTTTTACAGCAAAGTCACAAATTGATGCCTTAATAATTTACCAGGAAAAATAAAAAACACAGTTCTCAATGCTCAAACTTTCCAGTAGGATCCAGAGATGCCTGATCAAAAATGTCCCCTCTGTTTAAAGAGAACTTACGTCTCTGACTGAATTAACATGTCTTCTTCTATACTTGATGATTTTAATGAGCTCTGTTCTTCTCTCTCCCTGCCCCGTCTGCCCTCACTGCCCCCATCCATGCCTCCCTCCTTTGTTCTCCGCCTCCATCCTCCCTCTCCTTCTCCTCTTTCTTTTCCCTCTTCCTCACAGTTGGAGTGATCAGCTGGAGAGGGGATTGTGGACCTGACAGAGGGAGACGCTGCCTCATTCAAAGGCTCAGTTTGGACAGTGAAAGCAACAAACACTCCCCACACTGAAACCTCACTCCCGTTTGGACGTCTCCACTCTCCAGAGGGTCTGCCAGGTCCCCGGAGTGTGTGTGTCTGTCTGCATAAACTGAGAGGGGTGTGTGTGTGTGTGTTGTTGTTGTGTGTTGATGAGTGTGTGGGTGTCTTGCGTCACTTTTGATGGGACATTGAGAGATGTGTGTGTCACAGCGTCGGTGGACGGGCTATAGGGAGCCATGCTCCCCCACCCGCCTCCTCCTCCTGCTCCTCCCTCTGTCCTTCCTCTTCACCATGCCTCCGTTTGCTCAGGGATCCATCCACATCCCCAAAGACTGTGAGTACCAGACGGGGAAATGCTCATAATGTCAGTATGTATGTCCATAAACCACATAAGGACAGAAAATGGTTTAGCGTTAAACACCTTTGGCAGTATTTTCCAAACAAATACACACATGCACACTCTGACCACTTTATTAGCTACACTTTTTTAACACAACTCGTTACCACAAATATCTAATCAGCCAATCACATGGCAACAATTCAGGCATGTAGACACAGTCCGGATGATCCGCTGAAGTTTAAACCAATTATGAGAATGAGGAAGTAAGGTGATTTACATGACTTTGAACGCGGCATGGTTGTTGGTGTCAGATGGGCTGGTCTGTGTGTTTCACAAACTGCTGCTCTGCTGGGATTTTCACACACAGCCATCTCTAGATTTATAAAGAATAGTCTGCAAAGGAGAAAATATCCAGTGTGCAACAGTTCTGGGACGAAACTAAATACAGTTCAATTCAAAGAACTATACAAGGGGCAATTTTGATGCCAAATGATGCTGATGTCAGAAGAAAATGGTCAGACTGATCCAAGCTGATGTAAAGACAACATTAGCGCGAATGACCATTGGTTACAACTGAGTAATGCAGAAGAGAATGAGTGTGAAACCTTGAAGCAGATGCACAGCAGGAGAAGCAGCAGAAGGTCACACATGGTGACACTCCTGTCAGCTACAAATAGGAAACTAAGGCTACAGTTCTTACATACTCACTAAATGTGGTCAAATGAAAAATGTTGCTTTTCTAGTGAGGCTTGATTTCTACTGTGACATTTGGATGTTGTGATAATTACTGGCACAAGCAACATAAAAGCATTGTAGCATTCCAGCTTGTATCAACTCAAGCATTTTGGGAACCTTTAGTCCCAGTTGTACATTGCTTAAATGTCGCAGTCTACATGAGCATCGTTGCTGACCATGTCCATCCCAGTGTACCATCTTATGACAGCTAGGAGGTCCAACCCAGTACTACCAAGGTGTACCTAATAAAAGTAATGTACTTTGTAATGCACTTTATCTCTATAGCCCTTTACAGCAACCCGTAAATGATCAAAGTACTTCACAAAGTACTTCAAATCTTAATAATAAAGTGGCCAGTGAGCAGATATTTCACATACCTTATATTTAAGAAGAAAGAATAAATGGTTCATTATTAGTCTACTGATTAGTAAGTTTTGGCTGCTTATAATATATTATAAAACTCTTAAAATGTCTTATGATGCATGATTCTTATTATCTGCATGATTCTTATTTGACTACAGTCTGTTTTAAGTCAGTATGGCAGCAACCAGAGGCTTCTTGTTTGAACTTCCGCGCAGCACTTCAGAAACCGATCAGTGATGTCATGGAGAGTTTGTCAATCTCTTATACACAGGGGACACCAGCTGAAAACCGTGACTATAAAGGGTGTCCCAAAATACAAATCTCTACATTGTCAATAATCATACCTGGCCTGTGAATCTGTCACGAGGACACATCAGGTGTCTATGAGATGGACAGAAGGGATCACTGTGAGGGGATTAATACTGAACAAGTGCACATATTTTTGTCATGAAAATGTTACATACTTTGCCTTAAGGTGCTGCCATACATGTTTGACAGTCTTTTATGGTGTTTTTTAAGCTTAGCATGGAACTGCAAAAAGAAGCTAAAATCATGCCCAGAGATAAGCTGCAAAGATGGAGCACAGAGATTTAACCCAACAGATAAACACATTTCCAAAAGCAAAGACATAAGTACACTTTCACATGTCCATGCAATCACGTTAGACTGACCTCCAGCCACAGAGGTGCAGTTCAAAGGTCGGCAAGCTTAGCCGTCCCAGAGGAGAGGAAGATAGGATGAGAGGAGGAATCAGGTTCAGCGTGACCTCCAGCCAGTGTCTTTCTCTTCTGGGTGTGGCAGACAGAAGGAAGAGGACAAGGAGAGATGGACAACATGAATAAATGAGAGATAGAGTGAGCGAAGGAGAGATAGATAGATGGAGGGATGGATGAAGAAGGACACGGAAGGTTAAGAGAGGATAAGGATGGAGTGAAGGGAGGGTAAAAGAAGATAGAAGATGTAAATTGATACGTGACGCCGGCTTGTCTGAGCCAGAAAACAAGGAGGAAAGGATCTTTTAGCTGAGGCTTTATGGTACCAGCATCATTTATCACCAAGATACTGAATGAATCCCACATCTTTTACACCTGTCATGAAGATCAACATCTCCTCACCTCTGTATTACATCATTTTAAACTCTTTTCTTTCTCCTTCTCCTGCTTCCGTGTGGACTAACAGATAAAGTGCATAACAGTAAGTGACTTTCCCTGTAGCACGACGAGCTGTGTGTGAATGTGCTTGTGATGATGTACGTCAGTGACACATTATTCCCACAGACCTGTCATCACTACGACGATGCTTTATCGCTGACATCCGCCCTTTTTGCCCCGTAGTCACACAGGGCGGACAGTGACAGATAAAGACCATCACCTTTATTGATTTCGTGTCTTAAAGGTGTGATTTTGAGAAGAGTCAAATATCCCCTTTTTAGACTCTCCTGACTAGTCATTTCTCGAAAAAAACCTGAACAAGTTTAACATTTGGTAACATCTGCATTTGGATTTTCGCCCACAGAGAGTTTTCTAGAGGATTTATCATTGTCTTTGTATTTAATAAACAACAATACACAGCCTTAGAATAAAATAATACTAATGTAAATTGATTATTTTTCCTCATAAGTGAAAGGGTGAAAAAGTCAAGTTCACATATGATCTTTATTCAATACTTCCCTACAAAGTCAAAGTGCAATAATTCAGCATCAGGTCAAAACTGAACTGAACCTTGTGACGTGATTTATTTTGTCTTGATTCAGTCATGTTCTACTATAAAGAAAATCAAATGTAAACTATTTGGATCCTACCTAATCCAGGCATAAACAAAGCGTTTTTTCTTTGTTTCCTTAATATTTTGACCAAAATTAGCAAAGTAATGGAAAAGAAATTTAAGAAAATGAACAAAAATGAGTGAAATAGTGAAAAAAATAATTAAATGAACAAAATGAGAAGGCGATCGAACATACATAAACAAATGTGATGAACAAGAAAGGAAAAAATAAAAAAACGAACAAGAAATGGACAGAATTATCATCAAAAATGGGTAAAAATGGGCAAAAGTAGAAAAAATTAGAAGCAAAATCAACATTTTTTGTGTTGTGTGTTAATTTAGTGTACTTAATTTATTCATTTATTTTATTTGAAGAACAATAAAATGTATGAGAAGGAAAACTGAATGCATTAATTTAACAAAATAAGCAGTAAAGCAAGAATTAATTTAAAATACTGATCAAAACAAACAAAAGGGATCCAAAAATTTACAAAATGAACAAGAAACCTAACAAAAATTAGCAAAACAATCAAATGAACAAAATAATCAAGAAAATGAACAAGCTGAAGAACAAAACAAGAAAATTCATCAAAATTTAAACAAAAGAATATAATAGTCAAGAAAACAAACAAAAACAGAATATCAAATGAACAAAATGAACAAAATTTAAAAAAAAAAACAAAACCAAAAAAACAACAAAATTAATGACCCAATAAAAAGTCTTCTTATAGAATCTCAAATATTCTGTAAATTCTGCACAGATGGATGATTCAAAGTGTCAGTGAAGATGCATATTGAAAATATATCTGTGGAAAAAATAGTCAATTATCTCAAATATTCAGTGCAAAAAAACCATAATTTGCAGTTGTACTTTTATAACACTTTCACTTCATAGAACTCTCATTTTAAAATCCCACAGATGTGCAATCAGAGGAGGATGTGGTTACAGTCCACAGCCACTGTACAATCAGTAAACACTCTCTGAGGAAGAAGTGAAGCAGTCGATATAAATTATTTACATCATACAACTTGATAATGACCCGGTTGGATTTTACAGACAGAACTCACATCCTCAGCTGCTGAGTTCACGACTCCACAGCTCAACAACTCTCCCTGTTTTATCACTTTACTGGCTGCGTTAGAGAGATTCAGGTGACTGTACGTCAATGAGTTTCTCCTAAACAGCAGAGTAAAGGAGTATGTCATGTATTTACTCATCTGTACTCAACGATAATTATCATTCTTCCTGCTGTAGATTGCAGAGTATTTCATTACAGTGTGTATGTGTGTGTGTTCAGTATCACAGCCTCCAGTGCTGACAGAGCTGCCGATGTCATACACAGCCTTTTCTCTAGAGGACATCTATCTGCCCTGTGAGGCCACCGGCAACCCGACACCAATGTACGTATAGTCAAAACTGTATACAACGTACCCAGCATGTGCCTATACAGGGTGAACAAACGTAAAAACAAAACATGATGTACAGCGTGAATGCTTTTCTTTGTTGAGATTATTTTCCGCATTGTTCATTAATGCTGAAGACATGCAGACTGTGCAAGAACACATTTGGAATTATGAAGTGAACAAAACAGTATTAAACAACCTACAACATGTTTGACAATTTAAATTGTAAAACAAAGTAGCCACATTTAGCTTAGGACACCTTTGCATTCTCTCATAGACTTAAAAGGTAGTCAACTGGAGCTGCTTTCAAATCGTACTTGGGAAAAGTTCATTTGTGCTACTTCTTGCCTTCTTAATGCCATCAGTTGTTTTGCGCAAAGGAAGGATGGATACAGATTCAATTAGTGCTACTACAACTACTGTACAAATCCATATTTTGAAGGAAAGAATTGTGCAAAAGTGAAAGGGCAGTCCATCAGAAGGCCAGTCAATCTGCAAAATGTAAAGAACTTTACATGTGTCCCCAAGTGAAGTCGGCAGAACCATACAAAACCAAACACTAGATGAAATGGGCTCCCAGGAAAGGAAGACCAAGCGCTACCTCTGCTGCACGGGACACATTTATTAGAATGACCAGAATTGCTCTCCTGGACCCGTCCTCATGAGAGCCAGTTTTACCAAAGCATGCTACTTGCCATAACTTTGATTTGTACAGTAGTTGTGGTAGCCCTCATAGGACTACTGACTCACCCATTCTCTGCACCAGACAACTGACGGTCTAAAGCACATTAGGAAGGCAAGAAATAGCACACATTCATTCTTGAAAACACACACCTGTGAAATGAAAACCGTTCCAGGTGACTACCTTATGAATCTGATGAGACAATGCCATGAGTGTGCAAAACTAAATAGTCTACTGTGTAAAGTCTGACACTTTTTGTTTACTATGTAATACCTTATTTATTAGTCTGTATTTTTTATACCTCTATTTTATATTGAGTTCTGTTTTATACTTTGAGCCTCAAATTTTGCTGCATTTAAAGGTCCAGTCAACGATGCTGGCAAACTACTGTAGGTAGTAGCCTATGTTTTGTCTCGATCTGTGGGACATGATTGGACAGACGACCTGCCAGTCAACGCGGCTTACAACCTCATAGGTCTGACTACAAGACGACTGAGGAGACACAGTCTGCATTTTAGATTCTTTCACCATCTGGTACACGTAAAAAAGAACAGACATGTTAGCTTGACAACTGTGTGGCTGTGACTGACAGGTCACCCGTTTAATCATTTCATCCAGCCAGCCAGTTTGGATGCCTCGTATTAAAAAAACGATGTTGAAGATAATAATTGAAAAACACTGAAGGTCAAGGTGTGTTCAGTTTTATGAGAAGTAGTGTGTCCGTCTGTATCGCTGTGGACGCCCTCCCTCTGACCTCTCTGTTGGCATGGCAATCAATGATTCTCTAATAAAATCACAGCAATAACAAAATCATCTGTCTGCATTTCCATTTCTCTTCATTTTTCACTCCTCCCAGGCTTCCCTCCCTCATCTCCCGTGCTTCTATGACTGTACTTTACTCTTTCAATGTCATATTCAAAGAGGAACATACAAAAAACAATGGTAGTTCGTTGGCCTTCCCTCACCAAGGCATTGTTTTAATAAACCTGTGTGAATGACTATGTTTTCATGCAGAAAATATTCCCTTCTTCTCCCTTTTTCCAAAAAAACCCCCAAAATTCCTAATAGATGGAAAATGTTTCTGCAAAATATCACTGTCGCCACAGACATGTTAGCTAGCTAGCAGCTAACACCTAACTACCAACCGACTGACTTAACATTTATATTCAATCATTTGAAAATCATAAAATTAAAATGATGTAAATACAGTGGTGCCCCGGCTAATGAATTTAATCCGTTCCGGCGTCACGTTCTTTGTGTAAATCATTCATTAGCCAAAGCGAGTTTTTCCATAGGAATACATGTAAAACCAATCAATCCGTTTTTGACCCACGAAAACTACCACATAAAGTATGTACGGTATTACACACCCGTATCTGCACATTTTTCTTAGGTCCCATGATGAAAAACACAAAATGAAGCAGTATTTTAGGTGAAAAAAGGGAAATATACAGCGCAGAGTTCACGTTGATGTTTAACTCGGCTGAGATAAACCTGGAAGTTAAGTCTTTGGTGTTACAAAAAATTCGTAACCCGAATTTCTCGAGTCGTAACCTGATTCTTTTCCATAATGCGAAATTCGTAACCCAAATCATTTTCGTTAGCCGGGACACATTTGGCCAATGGTTTTATTCATTACCCAAAATGTTGTTGGGAGAAGCGTTCGTTACCCGGGGCAACACTGTACCTTTAGAAATCATATGAACGTTTTGCTGTTTTGTGACTCCACATTAGCATTGTTACATCAGGATCATATGTGCCAGCACATCAAATTCTAATGTTCTGGGGAATAATAACCACAGCAGTGTGATGTTATCATATTGTAAAGCACTCATTAGCCATAACTGACTCCTGTCTAGTGCAGGAATATTACATATAGGCCAAGGGTTAAATGTTCTTCCTGAATACTGCAAAACAATCAACAAAATGAGACAAACATGAACTGCTCCAGCTACTTGAGTTGTTGGGCCTTAAACTTGCTTCTAAATTTAAATTTGTCTTTGTGTGATGTGTCTGTGTGACAACACAGCTGCATCTTTTTCATACTTTTCTAGGTTTTGAAGCTGTTACATTTGTTAATATGTGTGTATTGTAAATCATTGCTGTTCTCCTGCTCTTTAGTTTCCGCTGGGTGAAGGATGGGGAGATGTTCGGGAGGGAGCTGGAAGGCTCCGGTACGTTGCAAGCCGATCAGAATGAGACCCTGGACTCTTACCCAGGTTTCTACCGTTGCTACGCATCGAATACCCTCGGGACCGCCATGACACAAACTGTACAGGTCATCGTGGAATGTGAGTCACATAAATCAATGCACAATGGGCAAAAAGTCATACAGGCGAGAATGTACAACACGCACAAGTACACACACCCCTGTTAAAAATCATTTCAAAACTTTTCCCACCTTTAATCTGACCTATATCTTGTGGAATTCAATTGAAAAAGTAAGAAATGATAAACAAAAAGAAGGTAGAAGTCGGATTGTGAGGGCATCTTGTGCGCAGCCCTGTTCAGGTGAAATTCATCTTCAGCTTTCTCACAGATGCCTGAAGGTTTTGTGGCAAACATTAAGAAAAACTTAAGATGAGCACAACATTTGCTTACTGCAAGAAATATTGCTTTTTTGTTGCCTTCTTTTGATTACTCTGTTCCTCATTTTGTTACTTTTGGTCCCAGTGTTTTTTTCCTTTTTTTCCATTTTTGCTAATTTTTTTCTGATTTTATTGTGTATTTGTTGACTTTTTTCATTTTTATTGGTTATATTGTACATTTTTATTAATTTACTTGATTACTCTTTCCTGTTTATTTTGTTTATTGATAATTCATTTTATTTGCTTGTGTTTATATTGTTCCTTTTTCTTTTGATCTCAATTGTTCTTGTGTTTTTCCTTTCATTTTCGTTTTCATTATTTTGGTTCATTTTACTCCTATTCATTGAGCTGTGGCCAAATGTAACTGAGTAGAAGTACATGTTTTTCACCATAAATGTAACTACTGTACAAGTAAAAAGTATTCTACAAAGTAACTACTCTCAGAGGTACATTTCTTTGAAATTATTACTCAAGTACATGTAACTGAGTACATACACTTGAGTCCCTCTGACGCCTTTCATCACAAACAGAAATCTAAGGGTGTTTAACTTGTGATAACTTCGCCGTTCTTCACTTTTTTCAACAAAAATACATCTACCTGTGCAATGGAGTCACCCCTGTCGACTCAGAAGCCTCTGCTTGACCGTTCAGACGATCTAAGCTCATTATGCAATTACATGGGCATAGAATTTCAAAATAAAATCCATTATATTCTCTGGGACAGAGTGTGAATGAGAGGAAGGAGAAACAGACACAGACGGAAAGATGAGCGCACACAGTGGATTACTTTCACCAGGGTACTGCCATGTTTTCCTGCTACTCCATCATTAAGTGAAACACCTGGTCACCTTGTTGCTATGGGCTGAAACACAATGCTGCACTGTTTATCCATTCGTCGCTCACACATGCTGATTCATAGATTTCCGCCTGGATGGATGTCAGGCAGGATGTACAGTAAAGCCACTTCTCTTTCCGTATCTGCCTCTGTCCTCACACACACACTTACTGTACTTCAGTGATTCAGGGAGGTCGGCTGGGGCCACCTGTTCTGCTCTCTCATCTTGTGTTACCATAGCAACCATTTCCTGGAGACGGAGCTGTGATGTCATTCTGTCCATCGGGTGCAGGGAGTGATGGGGAGTCAGTGCTTCACCTGATAAACAGCGGGGCTATGAGCACCAGGATCCGACCTCGATGCTGATGACTGAGCAGATTATTACGCCAAACGCAACACTGATGATATATGTCATTATCATCCGCTTATATACAGTCCTTAACAAATTTATTAGACCACCTGACCACCTGCCTTTCCCAAACCAATGGTAAGCCACAAGGGAGTGGCCCTTATATCCCTGAGTGAGGGGCCCGAACCAGGTATTGACAGCTGGAACCAGTTGAGCCTGGGTCCTGTGAAGTAATGACCAAAGGATGTAAGTAGTAATTCAACAGAATGATCAAAATAAATGAAAAAAAAATCAAGAAATCAACAAAAATTTGGAAAGTAATCTACAAAATGAGCGAAAATAATAAACAAAATGAAGAGAAAATGAACAAAATCATCCACGCAATTATCAAAAATGAGCAAAAATTTAGAAGGAAAAATAAAATAATCAATGACTTAAACAAAAATAATGAACAATATTAACAAAGCTGTCTAAAATAATAAACAAATGGGTGAGACGCTGAAAGAGGCTTCCAGACCTATTTTGAGTCGTACGACTAAATCATCAGATGTGTGAATCTACATCTGAGTCTGCAATAAAAGCACAGTTTGAGTTCTGACATTTTGTCATAACTTTGTGTGTACATTCAATTCAATTCAGTTTTATCTGTATAGTGCCACTCATAATCGACGATTATCTGTAGGCGCTTCACAATTCAAGGCTGAGATCTCAAGACTATGCATAGAGTAAACCCAACAGAACCACCGAGAGCAAGACAAGGACGGGGGGGGTGAAAGTTGCTGTGGTAAATTCCTGGTGCCTGCTCCTTCTGTATATAGTTCATTTCTTTTGTTTAACATAAACATGTGAATCATTGGTATTTCGCAGTGGTGACCCCTGAGGAGGAGAAGAAGAAATATGCTGCAGAGTTTATGAAACTCCTGTGTATGTGCTGAATGGAAATTTTATAAACTGCAAACCAAGCACAAGAATAACAACCTTTGCTAAAAAGTATGTAAGGCATGAAAGCAGCAGTGACTCACTGCAGGCTTCCTGCAGCATCCAGCTGCATCATCTCTTGTTTCCTAAAAAAAGATTTGTCTTCGGAAAGTATGAGAAAACCATATAAAACACATGCTGATGTTTCCTGTGACGGGACGTCTTCATTAATAAACTGTTGTTTTTGCATTTCAGCTCAACCTGTTCTTGTGAAACAACAAAAACCCCGTAAAAGAGCTTACATAGGAGACAGCATCGTCCTGTCCTGCAACCCTCCAGAGAGCTCCACTCCTCCTCTCATCCACTGGATGGACAAGAGTGAGTTTGTCTCTCATTTGGCCTTTTGTTTGTTCAGTGGTGTCCTGTTCAGTGTGACAGACAGACTCTGCTCTCTGTGTCTTTGCATGGCTGTAAACCACTGATGAATGGACTTGTGTACATCTATCATCTCAGCTCCGAGCTCTGCTGGAAGGATTTGCCTCACTGCATTGCAGACCATTTTCACTCAAACTAATAAATGCAGCATTTTTAGCTGATGTTTCTGTGCTGCTTATTTCCTTTTCCTTCCATTATTCTCCCTCTTTTGCTACCTCATGCAGATGAAATAATGCCTTTTGGGATGCCTGTCAGTTCTGGTTACTTATAATTCATATTTGAAAGCCAGTGCTGCAACAAACCAAAGAAAGTTTCCCTAATTTTGCTTTCAGTGCTGCATTAGGAAATGAAAACATCCTTTACACCACAAATGCACGATAATTGTCACATTTAAATGCAATCAGTCTAATTCATCTTCCTTCCTGTTAGAATTTAGAAAACCCTTTTATTATACCTTCTCTTCCCCTCTTCAACTCTGTTCTTTCTGTGTGTCTTGTGTGTCTCAGAAATGGTGCACATCAAGCAGAGTGACAGAGTGATCGTCGGCCTCGATGGAAACTTGTACTTTGCTAATCTTCTAAAGAGTGACAGCCGAGACGACTACATCTGCAACGCTCAGTACACAGCTGCCAGGACCGTTCTTCCCGAGTCTGCCATCACCCTCACTGTTATGCCCCGTAAGTGCACGAAACACACGGGAAAGCACCTGAACACAGCAGAATAATCACATTAAACTAGTTCTATGTGGACATTGTATATTAACTTGAGTAAATGTAGCACCTTCCTGCATTTAAATGTTCTCTGTCTCCAGGTAATGATGTGGTTCATGAAAGAAAACCTCATCTCTTCCATCCTCTTGGCTCCCACACCTCTTTAATGGTGCTGAGGGGGAACAGTGTAACCCTCGAGTGTATCCCCAAAGGCCTGTGAGTATCTGTGTCTAATTCACACCTTCCACATGCATTTGAATTTTTAGAACTATATGTTTATTTATCTGAATCTTAAACATTTTATCAGCAATTTTGTTTATACAGTGAAGAGCAGGAATCCTGTGAATGTACAAATATTGTTTCTATTATCATATAGATAATAATTAGCAGGGATTTTCACATACACCACGTCTCCTTCCTCCAGCTGGACGATCACTGCATGTGAGAAATGCACATGACGTCCAGGCCCATGAACGACACTGTGAAGCAGTGGCTTGCTGTTGTGATACATGGCTAGCCCTACCAAAATATCCCTGCGGTGGTCAAAACCAGTGAACCTGAAGTAGTACACTCCTCTCTTTGGTGCTGTGAAGACTCCTGTATGTGGATTATATCCCAAGCCAATGTTTGAGAAGACCTTTTCATAGACGAGGGTGGTGTCAGCATTAAAAGGTCCGACTGACCCTGAGTACGACAGGCCGACAGAGAAGGCCACCTTCGGCTGTTGTGCGCTCTCCTCCAGCGCTCCTTCTCCTTCAGCTTTGCTCACCCTGGCCTCGATGGCTGACAGTTGTGCTTTCACAGCTGAGTTTTCTCTCTTCAGCTCCTCTACTTCATTTTTCTGCAGCTGCCTTTGTGGAGCTACGTTCATCTCTGAAGGCTGCAACCACTCTCATTTTCTGTCAGTCTTGAAATCAGCACTGCGTTCTCTTTCTCCATCTCTTCCATTTTGCTCTCGGTGGATTTCAGAGTCGCTGCCTGCTCATCCAGTTTCTCCCTCATCGTTCGTAGTTCCACTTTCTGCTCTACCACCATGTCTTTACTCTCTTCATCACCTTTGTTTGGCTGAAGGGGGCTCTTGATTTGATCCCCTTCATTTCCATCCTGAGCCCACACTGCACCCAGGCAGAACATCAACAGCAGAGCCACCAAACTCTTCATTTTCATGCCACAATGTTTCTACAAGCCCATATCCCTCCTTATGTACCACAAAAATACATGATAATGGATCATATGACACATGAGGCTGAAATATCAGTAGTGTCTTATCACATCAGTGTCTAGTGGTTGGAGGGAGGGTGCAGGTGGCTCTTTGACTTGAGTTCAGAAAGTCTCCTTTGACGGCCCTGAGCACAGGTACAGGGACAGGGTGACACATCTACTCCCCGAAAGGTCGGAAATTCGGTGAAGTCATGCCAGGTCACCCTCGGTTTAAAACATATGAAGAAATAGGTGTGTGCATGTGCAGTTGAGGATGAAATTTTCAGGCATGATGTACTAGACTTTTCTAAGAATAACACAGTCTTCCATTGTAGAGGTGTTTCTTTATTCAGTGTTTCTGAGATGAGTTTCAAATAATTTTAACTGATGAAAGCTAGGACCAACTTTAAGTTTTTAGATATTTACTAATTTAAAACATACCTATAATCAAAAAAATGAAAGCCCTCTCGAAAAAAAAGGAAGAGGAAAACATATTTACAAAACTTTTGCAGGAGTTGCGGAAAACACACCTTAAAAACTCTAGATTAAGAGCTGAATCTATGAATATAATCAAAATGACTGCAGTAGCGGGTAGTGCTCAAGTGAATTTATTCAGTTACATGTACAGTATTTGAGTAATATTTTCCAACATGTGTCCTGAAAGTTTTTTTTTGCAGAATACTTTGTACTCACACTCAGTGACATATATGATGGAAACAAATGCACTTCTACTCAATAAATGAGCACAAAATTAACAAAATATTCAGGTAACTTAACAAAGAGGAACAAAATACACATAATGTCAAATCAAGTCAAATCTGCAACATAATCAACAAAATAAATTAAAAATGAGCAAAGTACACAACCAAATGAGCAGAAGTAAAAAAGGTCAAGTAAATTAATAAAATGTACAAGCTACCCAATGAAACTGAAAAAAATCAACAAATGCAAAACAAAATGAGCAAAAATTAACAAAACAGTCACGCATATTAAGAAAAATGAATAAATAATAATGAATAAAAATGATCAAAATAACCAACAAGGCCCAGCAAAGATCAACAAAATGCACAAGAAAATGCAGAAATGAATAAAAACTAACCAAGTAAATGCAAATGCAACATATAACCAATAAAATTGAAAAAAAAATCAACAAATATGCAACAAAATGTGCAAAAATGAACAAAACAATCAAGCATCTTAACAAAAAATGATTTGAACAAAAATCAATAAAATGTACACCAAAAATGAGGAAAAAAATATGTAAAAATAATGAATTAAATTATTAAAAGTGTAGAATATAAACAAGAAACAGAGGCACATCAAAATGAGAAAAATAAAACAATCAAGTCAATTGACAAATCGGATAAAAATAACCAATAAAGCTTAAATAAACTAATGTAACAACTTCCACATCATTGCATTCTTCATGACTTGAGTCGTTGTTTAAGGGCAATATTTTTTACTGTTACCCATGTGCTTACCTTTATGACTCCAGTCATTAGACTTATGAGGTAACAGAACTTTTACGTTTATTCTGCTCAGTTCTGACACTTTTGGTGCGGTTCAGTGATTAACATATGTTAGTTTTTTGGAAATGCAGCAAAGAGGTTAAAATTACAGCTGTTGTCATGTGTTCACTGACATTTAGTCCAAGTGCTGCTGCTTCACACGGACTTGTATTAATGTGTAAACGATTTAATCTGCTTGAGATAAACATGTGGCACAGGAATGAAGTGGTGCCAGTGCCTCACAGGTGCACGTCTACCCACAGGCAGGTATTGAAGCAATCCGACGCTTTTCACATTGTGCAATTTAACGTTGCATCTCAGAACATTATGTTTTCTCTTACCTGCAACATAAAGCATCACGTCTGCAAAGGTTTGTAGTACAGTATGCAAGTGCATTCCCTCAGTTACATGTACCTGAAGAATAGTTTCCAGAAATGTTCCTTCTGAGAATAGTTGTTTTACTTCTTACTCTTACATTTATGGTGGAAAAAAATTTACTTCTACTCAGTTACAATTGGCTACAGCTCACCGAGTAGAATTAAATGAATAAAAATATGAATAATAAAAAAACCATGAGATCCAACACGTGAGCGTAAAAATAACAAAATAATCAAGTGATTTAACAAAAAAGGAACAAAATAAACACAAATCACAAAATAAATTCAAAATGAACAAAACACACAAGAAAATGAGCAAAAATAAAGAAACAGTATTCAAGTAACTTAAAAAACTTAACCACCAAAATTGAAAATATCAAGAAATGTGCAACAAAATAAGAAAGAAATAAAAAATGGTAAATTGATTTTAAAAAATAATAAAACTGAGCAAAAATCAACACAATGCACAACAAAATGAGCAAAAATGAGCAAAATAATGAAGCAAATTAGTAAAACTGTACAATAAAAAATTAAAAATCAATCAGGTAAATTTAGAAATATTATTAAAAAATAAAACTGAACAAAAATCAACAAAATGCACAACAAAATGAGCAAAAGTGCTCAAAATAATAAAAAAAATAATAAAACTGCACAATACAAACAATAGAATCAGGGTGGAAAAAATCAACAAATTCTAAGCAAAATGACAAAAATACAAATATGTTCAAAATAATCAAAAAAACTGAACAAAAACCAGTGTAACAAATTCCACATCAGTAAGGTACTCGCTACTGGAGTACTTTCTGAAGACAAACCCTTTTACTCTGACTCAAGTACTTATTATGAGTACTTCTACTCGAGTCATTAGAATTATAGTACTGTGTGTGTTTACACCACACACCTCTGATGCAGGCAGATTGTAAAGTGAGGACACACACACAGGGGAAAGTTTTTTCCTCTTATCTTTAAATTTAAGTGATTTTTTTAAAAATCCAGTGAAGTTGTTTTCTGTTTTCAGAACATGACTTTTTTTGCAGTTACTCCCACATGAAGCCCTTCTACAGTACATTACAACAGCTGAGGGTCCAGTGCAATATTTCAACCATATTGTGGTGTTTTGTTGTGTTGTATCTTAGGGCGAGGTTTCATTTCTTGATATTTAAAGCAGCTTGAGGTTCATGTTGCCATATATTTTTGGCTCATACACACTATTCCTCAGGTTTCACACTAATTCTTTTCATCTCTTCTCTTTCACTGCTATTTTGTGGTGGCATTATTTATTCCTCTACCCTTGAGGTTTCCGTCCCCATGGCAATAAATGAGGCGTTGTTATAATTTCACCTTATTGATCAAATAGGATATAACGTCATTGACGAGATCATCTGCTTCCGTCCAACTCTAATTTCCTCCATATCTCTTCCAATCAATCCCTTCTCCTTTCCTCTGAAATCTATCTTTCTGTTAGGTTTTCTTTTCTCCTTCTCACTCATACGTCTTCGTTTTCAGGCCCACTCCGAAAGTGGAGTGGAAAAAGAAGGATGGAAAACTGGAGGAAACAAGTGGGCAGGTGGAAAACCATGGCCGCTGGTTTGTCTTTGAGAGCATCAGCCAGAACGATGATGGGGAATATGAGTGCACAGCCTTCAATGATCACGGATCGACCTCACACTCGTTCACCGTCACAGTGGAAGGTAGGTTACTCACCTTATGAAGCAAAGTCAGGGGTTAAAGGTCGCACGCTGCGTGAATGCATTCATATTGGGTTTTGATGATTATATAACGTAACAGTGAAAATATGAGCTTCATCTGCTTTTTGGTGTTTGTACATAAAATGTTGTAATTAGACCATTTTCCTACATTAAAATAGTAGCATTTTTACAAAAATGAAATAAACTGAGATTCAGTGTAAGAACAGAACGAATCCTGGAAGTTTGATATTACTTTAACGTAGGGGAGAGTGGGGTAAGATGAGCCATTATTTACTTGTTGTTGTCAAGGCAAGGAAAAATACAACATATAAGAATGAAAACATACAGTTTAAAATTGTAATGACACATCTATGACACAGAGGCTGGAAATATGACCTTGCAAAATAAAGTGCTCCTGTGCTGTTCAGGCTAGTCTTAATTGTATCTAAATTATTGACATGGTTTTACATACTGGCAATGAGGAATATGTGTAATAAACATTTTTAGACCTGGATAAAATTGCTTTGATACAAAGATCAGTTTACAGTACCTGCAGAAAAGTTGCTTTGACAAGGACAAAATATATTTTGTGTAAAAAAAAAAAGTGCCAACCACTTAAGCCATGTGCTTCTCTTCATCACAGGCAGACAAATGATAAATTCTTCTTGAATTTAGGGTCACATGACAACAGTTCTTTACCTTTGCATAGAAACAGGGTGGGTCAACTTACTCACTGGTTCCTCTTACCCCACTCTCCCCTAGAGTGGTATTACACATCATGTTTATAGTAATAAATGAAGGCAATATGAGATCAAAAGCAGCAATACTGCACATTGTATTGATGATTATGTTGAAAGTAAACTTGTGCCATCAGGCCAAAAATGTTTATATCAGTCTATTGACCAGTTAATTTCATAATAAATGTCTGTTTTCTGGTCCTGGTTGAAAGTTGAAGAAATCAGAGGTTTATTTTTGTGTTTTAAGCTCTGTGTAAAAGACAAAAGATGAAAACACTTTTACAGTCTGCTTGTATGATCTGTAAGCTGAGTTTAACTAGTGACAGTAGTAAATTCCACACATTGTACCTGCGTTAATGTCTTTGTCTTTCCTCTTTTTCCACGTAGCTGCACCGTACTGGGTGAAGGAGCCACAGAACCTTCTTTACGCTCCGGGGGAAACTGTGCGACTCGACTGCCAGGCTGAGGGCATCCCGACCCCTATGATCACCTGGAGCATTAATGGTCAACCCCTCGCAGGTGCAACGCTGTTTTCAGAATGTTCTTTGTTTTGTTAACACAAACTGCACGGCACCAATGATGGACAAATGTAAGATTTCCTTGTTTAAAAATCATATTGGATGGTAATGTCCATAATTAAACAAAAGTATGGATAAAATCATTTCCAACAAAGTAAAAAAAACAAAAAAGTAAATTAAAATAGGCTGATTTGCAAGATAATTCAGCTCTAAATTTACAGTAATTGAACATAGCACAAAGGCATCGTACCAAATTCTGAAATTGAGAAATGTATAAGTTATTTTGAAATCACACGCTTATTTTGAATTAGATGTGATTTCGGCCTTGAATTGTGAAGCGCCTAGAGATAATCAGCGATTTTGATTGGCACTATACAAATAAAGATTGATTGATTGATTGATTGATTGATAGATGTGAGCAACACATTTCAAATAGTTGAGCTGGGGCCATATCTATCACGCTGTCATATCACCTCTTCTCCTGACAACACTGTTGTTTCATGTCAGAGTCTCCTTTGTTATATTTTACATAATGTCACAAACATTTTCAGTACATGACAAGTCAGGCCAGTTTAGCACCCTGGCTGTTTTCCTACTGACCCATGCTGTTTGAACACAGAAAGCAGAATGTGGTTTGGCATTTCTTGATGAGATAAACAAGGCCTTCACTGAAAAGCATGTACCGTATATTATTCCAAAACCTGTAGATATGTTGCCTTCACAAATGTGCAGGTTTTTCATGCCGTGCACTCTAATGCATGTCCATACCATCACAGATACCAGCTGTTAGTCTGAGCTCTGATAAGAAGCAGGATGGTCCTTCTCGTTATTAGCCCAGAGTGGACAGTGTCTGGGATTTTCAACAGAAATCCAAAGTTTGACTCATCACACCCCAGGATGGTTTTCTACATCACCTCAGCTCAGGTCCAGAGAAGGGAAGTGTGTCTAGATTTGGTTCATACAGGACTGTGGATGCAGTGCCATGTCGGTTTCTGGACGTGTTCCTGAGCCCATGCAGTGATGTGTCCACTCCACAGTCACGCTTTTATGCAGCATCAGATGAGGGAGGGTTTTCACCTCACAATCAAGACCCAGTCTTGTTCATCTTTGCTCATTATTTGTTAATGTTCTTTCTTATGTTGCAAATGTTTGCTCATTTTCTTAATTCTTTTGTCAATATGCTAATTTTCTTGCTTATTTTGTTTATTTTTTTCTCATCTTATTGCTCATTACGTTCATTTGTGCTCATTTTATTACTTATGATTCTTCTCTTTTTTGTTTATTTTGTGCATCTCTCCTCATACTGTGAATTGTTTTGTTCCTTTATTCATTTTGTTTATTGTTTTATTCATTTTATTCATTTTCGCTCAGATAATTGCTGACTTGGTTAATTTTATTGCTTATTTTGTGCATTTCTGCTCATTTTGTTGATTGTTTTGTTCCTCAATTCATTTTGTTAATTATTTTGTTAATTTTGAATCAATTTCAGCCTTCATTTTGTTCTGTCTTTTTTCATTTTGTTGCCTGTTTTTGATATTTTACTGATTATCTTGCACACGCTTGCTCATTTTCCTCATTATTTTCTTAATTTGCTTTTAATATACTTAATATTCGGTTGTTCACTACATAAACCAGTGCAGAAAAGCCACAAATTGGTGCAATTTTTTGATGTTGGAAATTTCCAGGGGGTCCAGTGATGCCTGACTAAAAATCCCCCCCCCCCCATCCCAGCCTCTGCCCTCAATGTCATGTAACAGCTGCACAGAAGACAAACACTTCTTTTGTCTTCCGCTTGTAGAGAGGCTAAAAGTGTCTGAGTTTGACAAATATCACCAGGATGTTCTCATGAAGCCACTTTTTGTCTTTTTGTCTTTTGGAACCTTTTCACCTCCTCTTCTTCTTTCTCACCCCCATCCATCACCCCTCTCTGCCCCTTCCCCGTTCTGCAGAAGTGGATGAAGATAACCGTCGGAGCGTTTCAGGCGGCGTCCTGAAACTGATGGACGTTGTATTTTCCGACACCGCCGTGTACCAGTGCGAGGCCACCAACAAGCACGGCTCCATCCTCGTCAACACCTACCTTCACGTTGTCGGTGCGTCGCTCAGCGTCCATGCAAACGCTGAAACTGAGATTTTATTTATTCTCTTGATTTATTTGTTGTTCTTATTTGTCTTTTTCTTGATTTTTTTTTCATTCTTGCCACTGTGGCTCTCATATTGTTCATTATTTTCTTCATTATTTTCATACAGTTTCTTGTTATTTTCTTCGATTCTGTTCAGTTTCTGGATTTACTTTTCATTTTTCTTAATTTTTTTCTAATTTCTTGTTAATTTTCAGGATTTTACTTTTTATTTTCTATTGATTTTGTTCATTTCCTAGACCATTTTTTCAGATTTTTTTCATTCTGCTTGTTATTTTGTTCATTTTTGTTTTATTTACTTTATTATTGTTCTTATTTTTATTTTTATTTTCTTTAATTTTGTTCATTTACTGGATTTACTTTTCATTTTTCTTCATTTAAAAAAAAATGTTGTTCATTTTTCATCATTTTACTTTTTATTTTCATGTATTTTATCCATTTCCTGGACCATTTTGTTCATATTTTTCATTTTTTTTGTTCATTTACAGATTTTTTGAAAAAGTTTCATTTTGATTCTTAATTTGTTCATTTTTGTTAATTTTCTGTATTATTCAGTTAATTTTTTATGATATTCCATTTACTTCATTTTCTAAATCTTTGGTTCATCGTTGGTTCATTTTGCTTCTTATTTGGTTCATTATTGTTTATCTATTTATTTAATAATTTTGTCAACTTTTTGTGCTACTTTTTGGATTTGCTTTTCATATTTTCCTGCATTTTTTGAATCATCTTTTTAATATTTTATATTTTTTTACTTTAAAAAATTATTTTATTAATTTCCTGGACAATTTTGTTATCTTTTTGTTCATTTTTTTTAAATTGTATTTTCTGCATTAGTTTGCTTACTTTTATGTATTTTGTTTCTTTTTGTTCTTTTTTTTTTTTACTAATTTTGTTTTTTTTATATTTTCTTCATTATCCTGCTAATGTTTTTCTTCATTTTGATTTATATTTGCTTTGTATTTTGTTCATTTTTGTTCATTTTCTTCCACAATCACACAGAATAAATCAGAGAGCCTCACTTTTAACCAAATGTAGAGTCACTGCACCGTATCAGAGTACATTTGTATTGATTGTGTTTGTGCGTGGTGTGTCTGCAGAGCTGCCTCCGCAGATCTTGTCATCTGATGGAGTTGTGTACAAGGTCACAGAGGGCGGAGACATCAAGCTGCACTGTGAGTCCTTCGGATCGCCACAACCGCACGTCACATGGTGAGACACACGCACACACACACACACACACAAATTCATGCCTTTTCCCATTATTGAAATAAACGTGGCAGCTGTAAAAATATTTATTTAAATGTATATTATTTTACCTTTTATGGAAACATGCTTACTTCTCAGCCCTCATATGAAGTCAGTCATTTGAACATCTTGGTTTCTTTAAGGCCTTGGTTGTGGAACTTATCTCGTCTCAGTCGTGACTCGGTCTTGTCTTATCTGGCTCTTGGTCTTGTCTTTGTCTCGACCCCACAAAATGTTGGTCTTGTCTCAGTCTTGACACATTCAGGTCTTGGTCATGACTCGGTTTCAGACTAGGTGGTTCTGGCTACAACACTAGTGCCTACTAACAATTTTCAAAGCCATAATGTACCTGTTTATGTACACTCTTTATTTTCTGTGGCACCGCGCCCTCAAGTGGTCACATTAACAAAAAAACTTGTCTCATGTCCCATCCAATACATAAGCATGTACAGTATGTCTGCCAACAAAAGTGGCAATAGGATTCAGAATTCATGTAATTTATTATGCAGTGTTTATACAATGCAATCTGGATGAGTGTTTCCCATACTAAATAAAAAAAGAAATTTTGCATTTCTTTGGATCCAAATGCAACAATCCACATAAAGAGTAGTGTTCTGTCTTTAATATTTAAATGCAAAAGAAGAATAAATATATGTCCTGAGTGTACACAGCATTAAAATAATAAATAACATGACATGACAAACAAGACCATGAACAAAAACGAATGGAATACTCAGCAAAACTAAGAAAATAATAAACAAAATAAATATAAAAAATAAAATAATGAAGAATCACAAATAAACAAAATATTCACAAAAAGAACAAAACAAGCTTAACGTGAACAAATTAATTAAGGGAAAGAGCAAGACTTAAAATAATTACCAAGATGAACAAAATCATAATCAAAATGGTGACTCAATAAAAATTGTTTGAAAAGGCAGATTTAAATGTTCACTGACTTTTTTAATTGGTGCTGAATTACTAAAGAAACATAAGTGTCCAGAATTAATTTCTTTTTTGTTTCATTTTCCCAGAGAGTGGTTGTACAATTACATTAAACCTCAGACATCTTGCCCACAGAGTTTTAACTGCCTCTCTCTGTTCTCTCTTGTTTACTAATGGCCAGAGTCTATTATCTAGAGCAGGGGTCTCAAACTCGTGCCATGGGGGGCCGGGACCCTGCAGGTTTTCTCTCCAACCCGTCACTAAAGCAGGTGATTTCACTGATCAGGACTCCTTCAAATTGAGGGGAGGAGCTAATCAGTGAAATCACCTGCTTT
>JAQQAE010000845.1:0-29082 GCA_029823295.1 Pseudamia nigra
ACAGGAAATTCTTCATCCTAAGGGTTTTCTGAATTTCTCTTAGCCGGTCCTGTCACCTAGGACCAATTTGCTTCGGGAGACCCTACCGAGGGTGAATTGCCCCCAACCACATACGTAGCTCCTAGGATCACTCAGGCACGCAAACCCCTCCACCATGAAAGGTGGTGATTCAAGGAAGGGTTAGCATTGTCCAAATTTTGTATTCTGTTTAAAAGACTCCAACCCCAAGCAGAGTAAGCCCGAAAGCCATCACTGGTATTATTTTTTCCCTGACAAATTTCTTCCACAGCCACAGAAGACAGTAGTGATATTAGTAGTGAATAAACAACTTTTTCAGATCAGGATACTTCAAACTGATTTTAGTCCAAATTTGAGCTTTGCTTACTTTCATGACCCAGTTTATAAAGTCTGATTGATGTCTGAGTCTGATGATGCTCTCCTCTATTTAGACATATCTGACGTTTAAGTGGCTATGACTAATGCTCCACTCAGGGGCACTCAAGCATTCTTGAAATCACATCTTCATCCTCTGCCTGGAGACGATAGGATAATCTCTTGACATTCAATAAAAGCAACTTAATGAGGCTGTAGAATTTGTGTGCTTACTGTACATGTGGCCCTGTCTGATTGATCAAATGTGGAAGAGGGTTACAAGAAAAAGGTTCTGTTTTATACCACAGATATGTTTTATACATATAAAACATATACATATAAAACAAATCTGTTTTATACATCTTGTGTGTGAAGTACTTATATATGTACTCATCTAAACTTACTTGCACTTTGAGAACAAGTTCAGAGTTTTGTGAAGCGAGTTCGTCTATTTGTTTACGTAGCTCAGCCACAGTTCCTGGGTCTGCAGGGGCAGGAGAGGGGCTAGTTGACTCTGTGTTCCCTTGAGAAGTGCCATCTTCTGGAGCAGGGGAGGCTCTGGAACGCTTGGAGAGCAGCTTTTCTTTAGAGTTAAAAAAATAACATCACAAAAATAAACGCATATCACCTGAAATAATAAACATATGTTAAACTTTTGAACTTCTGTCACAGGAAAGAGGTGATACCTTCATCTTCTTTTCCATCTGTGGGGTACTTGACCATACACATACCTTGGAAATCTAGCATTTCATCCATGTCTTCAGAGTCACTGGTACCAATAGCACTGGCTCCTTTCAACTCCTCAAGCAGCTTGTCTCTCTCTGCCTCTGCCTGTTGCAAATGCTTCTTCAGCTGGGACAACTAAAATAAAACACACATACAGTACATCACTGGTGGAATTAAAATGATGCTGGACTATTCACAGATACTGTACATCATTAAGGCTTCATAATAGAACTCCTACAGTATGTGTAATTAACTGTACATATGACACATGAAGCCAGCCAGCAGTGCAGTACCTCATCTAGGGCAGAGAGGGCACTCTGCTGCTGATGCTCCAAGGTTTTTATTTTCTGCAGTAGGCGGCCTCTCTCCAGACGCAGACGTCGAATCTCTTCAAACACCTCCTCATCCTCCGGCTTAAACATGCAATTACAAAGGTACATTAAAAATATTGTAAAAAAATAAGGCTGCAAATACGAATACACATACACACAAGTACACAAATATTAAGTCTTATAAGCACAAAGAGGCCAAGTTCTGACCTGGGTTGAGGGTCGTGTTTCTGTGGGCTGAGGTGAGGCAGAAGGAGACTGTGGCTGGGGCTCTGGGGAAGGGGCTGGGGGAGCACTCCTGGGTTGAGGAGAGGGTACTAAATTCTGGTCCAGGAGAAAAGGTGAAGGAGGAAAAAAAAAATCAGGGTTATGTAGTTAGAAAGCGTTTAAAGTTCATTTTTAAACTTCAGTTGCCTGACATTGTGCTATAGTCAATTCCATATGCACAAATTACAATAGTACTCCTGAGGGAAGACAGAAAATAGAATTCCTACCATGCAGCTTTTTACTTCCAAAAAGTACTCAAGTTACAGCTTAAGTAAGTTATCTTTATTGTCATATATACATACAGTATACACAAGCAGTGGGTAACCACAGTGCAGTGCCTGGGGTGCCAGTCTGGGGATTTGACCAGTGACCTTCTGGTCACAAGCTCGCTTCTCTGACCTCTAGGTCACCACTGCCCTTACATGTTACTGTATCATTAGGAACTACAAATTTTGCTGCATAGTTGAAGCTTGTTCACAGATATTGTCTGCTCAGCAGCACAGGCTGCAAAGAAGGCAGCTGTCCCTCATTATTAAATGTAGTGTTTGTTGTGGAACGTGAACTCCAGCTGTCACCATCTTAAAGCAAAGAAAACAAATTTGAATAACAGTGTAGCTTGATTTCATAGATGGAAAATGTATTAAAATCAAGACTAAAAATACTGAAAAAAAATCAAGATTTCATTTTGTGATCATATCACCCAGCCCTAAAAGAAACATTTATTTCAACAAAGTTGTATATTTTTCTATTGTAATTTGTTTTTCATGGCTTGAAATTCAATTAAAGCAGTGGCTCCTTCATTTACCATTGTACAACTCACAGACACACAGTGTGCACATGGTAAGGGGGAGGTGAAGCAGGGGAGAGTTTTTTCTAGATATTCATGATATACTGTAGGTGATGGTATAGTACAGTATATCCTGACACTATACATTTGTATAAGGGCTGCCTATATCATGGCTAAGGCATGTTTTTCACAGCACCTGAAGAGGAGCGCGAGGTGGCGGAGGAGCTTTCCTTTTTCGGGGTGAAGTCCCCCCTTGCAGTGATGAGGTGACTGAGGAGGGCTGGGGGGGCAAGCAGAGGTCGAGCTCAACTTAAATGAGGGTATGGAGAAGGTCAAGATAAGAGAAAGGGTCAGCAACAAAGGGGAACAAAGAAAAACAGCACAGAAAAACAATGACCTCATATTGGAAAACATGCACAATATGATCGGCCAACTAGGGCCATGATCTCATTGATGGAGGGAGTGATGCAAAATATAGCTATGCAACATTACCTCGTCGCCTGCGCCCTCAGAGACTATGCATGCAGGAAAAAAGACACATAGCAACACAATTCAACTTTTACTGCAATGAGTCTGAGCCAACAGCTAGACTTGAGAATATACTTTAGAATGTTAAGCATCTACGTTTATTAAAATAAATCAACCAAAATCTTCTGGAACACATTTAGTCAGAAATCATATTTTCTACTTCATCTCCTTTACAGACCAAGTGGACATCTGTTTTTCATGTATCAGCAGTGTCTTCCTTGACAGATAAAAGAGAAAAAAAGCCATTTGTCCTTTTTTAAGAGTTCACTTTAAAATCACACCCTGTGCTCCTGATCCAATTCCTCCTATTACACTCATTTCCTGTGGGAGAAGTGAAACAAACAGGATCCCAAACTAGAATCCATTCATTTGCATTTATGGTCTGTAGGACAATTTCTCAAATGCAGATCCCACACCATATATCATTAGCATCTTCATTTGTTACAGTTGAATGTGTGGAGTATTTCTACTTTAAAATATTCAAAATGTACCTAAAATTATAAGTCTTGGGAATTAACCATTTTGATGTTATACTGAAGATGTCAATGTACTGTATTGCATCAGTAACTCTCATTTGACACATGGTAAATAGGAAATAGTGCGACATGGTGCAGTGGGTTGCACTCATGCCTCACAGCTGTAAGGCAATGTCTGTCTCGTCATAAAGTCTCAGCCTCAAACTGTGAAGCACCTAGAGATAATCAGCAGTTATGACTGACGCTATACAAATAGAATTGAACTGAAATAGCTCACAGGACAAATTCTAAAGTCTTTCATCCATATGGAAGGACAGGTAATGAAGATAATGGTAAAAAGTAAGAGTGAGAATGCAACAATGTCTGAAGCTTTTCTTAAGTGACCATTATCAGCACCACTGCCTGCTGCTGAAAGAATCAATATTGAAGAAAAGCTGAGATAAAAATAGAATTAAATGAATAGCAGTGTCCTCTGTGGTTCCAAGGCCCTGTGAGGTTTGCAAGCAACTACAGGTAGAGTCAATTCTGGTTCTAGAATTAAATAAAACATAACTGCCTCATACTGTACCTGGAGGTGCTCCCTCCAGCAACATCTTCTTGATGCGCTGGTTGCCTGTGGCTTCAGTATAGTCAGATGCTGTATGCCCAAGGGCATCAACCAACTGTGTGTTGGCCCCACCTCTCAGCAGAGTTGCCACAGTCTCAACACTGTCAGACTCACACGCCAGCATCAGTGCAGACCTGTGATTCACAAACATCCGAGACCAGCAGAAAAACAGCACATTTGTTGTCTGGAGCAAATTCATAATTCTATCCACTTCTATGTCATTTCTGCCCCTAGGGATCTCTCAATCAAAACAATTGTAAAACTTGTAGTATTTGATAATGTCATGCTAAAGTTGTTGTTTTTCCTCGCCATGGCCAATGAAAAGCTATCTAGCATGAGTCAGGCAAAAATTATGCTACAGTTGAGGTCACATATATTCATGTAATTTAATTCTAATGAAATTAAGCTTGGCCATACTGTCTGGTAAAAAAGCACTCTTTGCTGTTTTATGCAAGCTCAGTCAACTGATTTCCACCTTCACTTTAAAATGGCTCTCTCTCTGTCTATCCTGTCATTCAGCTGCCACTGCCTTCGTAGCTGTCTGGTTACAATTCTCCCCCACCAGCTCACTGCAGACGTCTGGTACCCAACTACCCCAAGTTTACCTCTCATGAAGTCCTCCATTCATCAAGCTCCAGTCACCTCCATTATCTATTCCATTATCTATTCATTATCTATTCTCCATTATCTACCCTATTAACCACCTATGTCATAGACTGAGTTTCTTCTATGACTGCAACACTGAAACCAAGCAAATGTTTTTCACTGTGTTTTCCTTCATACTTTGGTCTAAGCGCCAAAGTCAAATTCTTTTTAATTTAGTCACCCTGCGCATCTCATTCTCTTTTATTCCACTCTTTTCCTCTCCTGAAACAGTCAGAAGTAACATTAAATGTTGAGTTTAGTGAAGAGAATATGCAGCCATCCACAGAGAACCAGTGGCAATGAACAGTTGCATTGAATACAATTACCGTAGTTATTCCTCTAATTTAAACACTGTTGAAGACATTTGATATGATATAGAATATTGTCAACACAACAGTGTGAAAATGTTATATAGCTTTAATACTAATCAGGAAATACTTTTACACATTTTCTCATCCACAAAGGTAAACCTTAAAGTTGCTGCTGATTTGCTCCCTTTATTCTAAATCTATTGCCTAGATATTGAAATAGTACATGGAGTTCCATATGCCTCCTCCCTTCTCGGAATCCCTCTCAATCCCATCAACGGGAGAGAAAAATCAGCAAGCTACATCATGTGCCAGTATGACCCAGCGGGACACCTAGTGTCTGACACTTTCTATTACCCCATCTGTCAAGGATTCTTCAGCAGCTAGACTAAAATGAAATGGGAACAGTGCGGTGGTCTCGCAGGTTCACTAAACCCTGTCTACTCCAGCACACACAGGATGACTTCAGCCTGATAAATCTCACCTGTCTGGGAGTTTATGGGTCAGTCCACAACATCTCACCTCCCAGTTTATGTCATGGACTAAAAAAATCCTAAAGTACTCTCTATTACTTTATAAAGAAATATTAATTTCCTAAAAAATATTAAATGATGACACGAGCAATATATCATTTTTACACTTCTAGATGAATTCTAACACTCCCACAAATATGTTATAAGAAAATTCAAACAATCTTTCACACAGTGAAATGTGTGCTGTTCAGAATTTTTTCTATGTATGACCCAAAACACACACATACTGTAGGTCTACACTAACACTCCACAGTTTGAGCACCTCCCTCTGTGTTCTGTGCTTTTATAATTTTCAACATTGTAAATTAATACCGAAGACATTCATACTGTCAAAGAGCAAGTATGGAATTATATAGTAAACAAAAAAGTGTTAAACAACGTAGAACATGTTTTACTGTATATTTTAGATTGTCCAAAGTAGACACATTTAGCTTGACGACAGCTTTGCAGTTTCATAGCGTTGTCATATACTGTATATAAATAAGGTAGTCATCTGTAACAGTTTTCAAATGACATTTGTGTCTTTTCAAGAGTTAATTTAAACAATTTCTTGCCTTCTTGATGTGTTTTAGACCATCAGTTGTCTTGTACAGAGAAAAGGTGGGTACAGAGTCAATGGCATAATTAGTGAGACTATAACTACTGTACAAAATCCAGATTATGGAAAGCCAGAGCTTTAAGAGCTGCAAGATTCCATGAGACATTCTTCATGATGTTTTTCAAAAAGATCCATGACATGAACATGAAAATAGTCCAGTACCTTCCCTGGTTGTCCTGTATGTTTGCATTGGCACCTCGTCCCAACAAAAAGGCACACAGCTCCACTCTGCTCATCTGTGCTGCTAAGATCAGAGGGGTGGCCCCGTCCTGAAAACACACATCAAACATTATCAGTACCCAGGTGTAAAAACAATCTTAAATGCCCTTTCATTTATTAATGCTGATTTACCCCATCTTGAACATCAATATTGGCTTTAAAATCCCAAAGGGTCTCCGTGCAGGACAAGCACCCACTGACCGCTGTAGGAAACAGCAAAGATAGTTTCCTTTCACAGCATGACATGCAACAAAGCATCAAAACAAAAGCTGTATGTGGTTTGAATGGTAGAAACAAGAAGCTGTGGTGTTACCTGCATGATGTAGTGGTGTCCTGCCAATACTGTCAGTGCAATCTACAGGCAGTCTCTCCTAAGAAAAATTTAGTATGCCTGTTTACTTCATCACAGTTCATTTAAATTACAAAGTATGCACTGAACTTACCTGTAAGAGTCTCTTCAAACACTCTGATTGTCCATTTTTGGCTGCAAGGTGATGGGCGCTGCAACCTGAAATCAGTCAGTTATCATGAACAGCCATTTGAGGAGTAAAATAAGGCAAAGATAGACAGATGAAACATTTATCTTGGGTGATAATGAATTTATAAACCAGCATACCAGCCCCATCAGTGATGTTGAGGTCTGCTCCATGAGAGATGATGATCTCTAAGCAATCAAGCCTTCCTTTGGATGCACAAAGGTGATACCTTCCAGAAGGAAATGTCATACAAAAAGGTTTTAAAATCAAATACCCAGCTTCTGCACACTAACACACTAATGTAAATACAATCCATTGTTCCAGTGAAGTTGAGGCATTGTATAAAATGTAAATAAAAACATAATACAATCATTTGCAAATCTTTTTCAACCTATATTCAATTGAATACACTACGAAGACAAGATACTGTTGAAAATGATAAACATTATTATTATTTTTTTCCAAATATTCACTCATTTCTAATTTGATGCATGTAACATGTTTCAGGAGAGCTGGGACAGGGCCAACAAAAACCTGGGAAAGGTGAGGAATGCTAAAAAAATGGAAACTAAGGTGTTGTCATCACATACCACAACAACTATGTGAGTAAATAGCTCAACAGTTTAAGAGCAATGCTTCTCAATGTACAATTACAGGGAATTTAAATATTTCACCATCTACAATCCATAATATCATCAAAAGATTCAGAGAATCTGGAGAAATGTTTTCAAGTAAGCTGCAAGGCTGAAAACCAACACTGAATGTTGTGACCCTTGATGCCTCAGGTGGCACAGCATTAAAAACGGACATCATTCTGCAAAGGATATTATCACATGAACACTTCAGAAAACCATTGTCAGTTTACACAGTTTTTCACATCTACAAGTGCATGTAAAACTTCTGCCATGCAAAACAAAAGCCATATACATCAGCAGTATCAGCAACAGCCAGAATGACCTGTTTCTCTGGACCCGTGTTCATCTGAGATGGACAGACATAAAAAGTGGAAAAGCGTGCTGTGGTCTGAGCCCACATTTCAAATTATTTTTGGAAATCATAGATGTCATGTCCTCCGGGCTAAAGAGGAGAAAGACCATCCAGATTGTAATCAGTGCAAAGTTCAAAAGCCAAAATCTGTGATGGTATGGGGGTGTGTTAGTACCCCCCATGGGTGACCTGCACATCTGTGAAGGCACCATTAATGACAAAAGGTGCATGGAAATTTTGGAGCAACATATGCTGCATCCAAGTAACGTCTTCTCCTTGCTTATTTCAGCAAGACAATGCCAAGCAATGTTCTGCTCATGCTCCAACAGCATGGCTTTGTAGTAAAAGAGTGCAGGTACTAGACTGGCCTGCCTGCAGACCACACCTGTCTCCCACTGAAAGTGTGTGACACATTATGAAACGTATAATATGACAATGGAGACCGCGGACTGTTGAGCAACTGAAATCATACATCAAGCAAGAACTCCACCTACAAAGCCAACAATTAATATTGTCAGCCCCTAAACACTTTTGAGTATAAAACAAAAGGTGATGTAACACAGTGGTAAACATGTCCATTTCCCAGCTCTTCTGGGACATGTTACAGGCATCAAATGAAAAATGAGTGAATACGTATTTGCAAAGAAACAATATCGGTTTGAACATTAAATATCTTACCTTGTATCTCTTTTTATTTATGTTTTACACAACTTCACTGAAATTGGGGTTTGTAATAAACAACTGTAAAACCCCGTGTTGAACAAAATGTTCATAACAAAATCTCTTTGATGAACATGATAGAACTGCATTGTGTATATTAAATTCCTTCCACTGAATAAGAAAGACAAAAATAAAGTGACAAACTTACGCTGACTTGCCCTCAGCATCCAGTTTGGTGGGACAGAGACCTTTTTTGACGATGAGAGCAGAGACTTTGTCGGGTTCATTCTGTTCCACTGCCTGCAGGAGCCTTTCATCACTTTTACTCCAGTCTTGACTCTGAAGGGGACATGTCAGGGAAGAGGTCATCACCCAGCACTGTCCCCAATGAAAACTGATACCTAACCACAAAATACATTGCATAACATGCAAAACCCTGAATGACTAGTAAGTCAGCACCTAGAAATACAGCACAGTGAAGATAAGCAATATCCAGTGATGGTGCACTTTGTCAACTTCAAAAGAGTGAGTGAGAGTATCAGCTACATAGATTTCATGATTATCAACATATATTAACGGCAGTCATAGTCTAAAAATGATCATGCTACTTTTCTTATTCTCTGATCATTAGAAATTAAGAGAAGATACATACAGGCAGTGGCAGCAGGCTGAAACAAGGACAGAGCCGCTTCATCAGGCTAAAAACAGGCTGCTGTGGATCCATAGAGCTAGCAGTTTGTCTCACACTGAGCTAACTAAAGCTATGGAGTACTGAGCAAACCTTATGAGCTCTGCATAACAGCACACACAGTCACCTGGCTGCATAACAAATATGCACACTTACAATAAAATAAACTTGAGACAAATCAGTAATATTTAAGTTTGCTCCTGATACTCCTCAGAGGTCAGACCAATAACAAAACTAACAGCTACATCCCTGAGCTTCCCTGCTATCCTGAACAGCCCTCTGACACATACAAAGCATTGTTTATCTCTGTCCTCGTAAAGTCTTCCTATGCAGAGGTCCCGGTCCGCATCCGAAAAGGCATCGTATAAGCCGCTGGCAGGGACATCATACAGCAGCCAATGTGTCCATCCATTCAGACACACTTATACCATGTGCTACCTCTTTTCTTCTGTCCTCCTTTCTCTAACCTAGCACTTTCACAGCTGCATTCCTCTCTGTAGCGAACTCCCCTCCTTTTATCTCTCCATTATTTTTTGTCAGGTCCTGCACAGCACTAAGCCCTGGCAGCGTCACACAGATCTGTTTTCCTGCAGTCGCAGAGCTGGGCCTATTTGATGTGAGGACTCAGCAAAAAGATAAGCTCTGTGGTCCGCTCTGCTGCTGGTGTGCATGGTCATTTACGGGACATGATGAGGTACACAAACAGTCTGAAATGAACTGTAAAGAAGATGAATGTGCCAAAGCCAGAGGTGCGCTGTGTGTATGCATGTATGTTCTGTATCTCATCTGTAAGCCTGTACTGAAATTTGGCTCAAATGATAAGCCGGAACTGAAATGGATCATGTTACGTGACAATAAAAACACATTATGCACGGCACATTATTTAGCAAGGATAACTACCATCATATAAAGCCCTTCAAAGTGCTGCAGCATAAAATGACAACAGCAGGAAAGTAGGGATTCTTTATTCTTTGAGTATGTGTATGTGTGTGCACCTACATGTGAATAATTGAATGCTACCTGAGATCTCTGGTTATAGCAGCAGTCTGGACACAGCCCTGCTCTCCTGCTGCTGCTCGGTGACACTGAATCCCACTGCCCCCCATTCACACAAACACACCAACCTGGTACTTATAAATGACTTTTTATGAAGAGCAGCAGGATTACACCATAATGTTAAGATTAAAACCAAAAGTTGGGCAGTTTACAGCTCCAAAGTCACCTGTAGCTTAGCTATAGCAAACAGGTGTGTAGTGTACTTAAACCATAAACACAGATGCTGCACTCCACAGATGACACTTACCTCATTCTTTTTAAACTTTGCCTTCAGACTTTTCATAATGGTTTTATGGCCTCACTGTCAACAGGAACACTGAAATAAACAAGATAAATTGTTACTAAAACTATGCTAGTGTTGATGCATTAAGTAGGCTACTATAATCACTATTAGGTCCATTAGCATTAGGAATTACTGTCTCCACGCATACTGCTGGCACCTACAATGCACCATTAACTGCGGACCTATATGTATTATCAATAACGTGGCCTACCTGTGGACAGCAGTCGTTTATCAGGTGCGTGTGTCCTCTGTCCCATCAGCGGCTCACAAACATACTGAAGTGCTGCCTCGCGTACAGAAGTAGTGATCCCGCCCTAATCATAAATCAACCAATCAGCAATGCGCAAAACACCGGATCAGCGTTTGATTGGCGGTAATAAATGGCACATTGTATCTGTCTCCTGCGGTGCCGACAAAATGTGGCGGGTTTTCCAGAGCAGTTTTGCAAGAATGTGCTGAAAAAGGAAGATAAGGAATTAGTCACTGTGCCACCTGCAGTCATCTCTCCCTCCGTTTAGCAATGTTTCCAGATAAAATTACTCCAGGGCTGAAGGTAAAGTGCCTTATTTTTTGTAGCAGCTACATTGTTTTACGGACTAGCTAAGATGTGGCTAATCAGTAACATTAGAAATTAACATGAGGATAAACAAACAAAGCTTTGGGTGGGTGCATTTTCCTGATTACTGCTTAATTTATGATGATTTTAGAAGATTTTGTTCATTTTGATTTAGAGCAGGGGTCGACAACCTTTGCGAGCAAAAGAGCCATTTTAGCGCCTCTCCCACGAAATATAATTTACCTGGAGCCGCAAAACATACTTGAACTTTAAAAGATTATATCACAGTTTATTATTTTATATAAATATACTAGTTGTACCTCTATATGATAATAGTGTTATTTCTTTTTTAGTACAGTGGTTCCCATCATACGAGTGCATCGTCATACAAATTTTTCATGACATGAGTAAGAAGTTGGGTGGAATTTTATCATGTCACGTGAGCAAAAACTCATTTTACCCGTAAAATAGGTCCCGATAGGGGCGCGCGCTACTCTCCCACCGCATGGAAACGGACGTGAAACTGTTCGTTTTACATTTACTTGAGAGTTTTTTAGAGTTTTTCCTTACCTTTTGTCTCTGTCTTCCATAGCTCCATGGATCCTAGCTTCAGCCTGTGTCTTCCTCCTGTGGGCTTGACCTGCATTTCCTCCAGTTCACCGATAAATAATATTGAACTCGCTAAAGTCTTTTTTCTCAGCTCTTTAATGACATTTCTGTTTCCAGACCTCACAGTTTGTCTATATCGGGGCTGTAAGATATGACTTTAACCTTCACACTCGCATGTTGATCCACAGGTAGACAAAACTCCAAACGCATACTTCGCAGTGTAAATACTCCCGTGCGCCCATTTCCACGTTAAGGCGACACATCGGACTTTGTTATGCAGCAGAAGATCCGGATTTGCGCCTCCTAATAGTGAACAGAACTGTCTGTGATTTAACCCTTTTGCCATTATTTTGTTCACTATCTGGATATATATATAATTTTTTTTTATTTATATGAAATTTCGTACAGGCTGCAGGGTGCCACAGCAGGGGTGCTGAAGCCTGTGTTCAATTTGATGTGCTGTTAAAACTGACTGCTTTACTCATTTTAAAAATAATTTTGTCACTTATTTTCTCCATTTTTGTCAAATGTTCTTGATTATTTGATATATTTTTTTTATTTTTGCTCATTTTGTTTATTTCATTTTTTTCTTGATCATTTTTGTTCGCTTTCTTGACTATTTAGTTTTTTCCTCATTTTTGCAGTTATTTGATTATTTATTCACATTATTTTATTGGTTAGTTTGTTCATCATTGTGCATTGTCATGATTATTTTCTTAGTTTCTGTTGATTTAAAAAAAATATTCTGCTCATTTCTACCAATATTTTTAATTATTTTGCTCATTTTTCTAATTCATTTTCTTGATTATTTTGTTACTTTTTCCTAATTTTCTTGATTATTTGAACAATCAAATTATTTTATTTATTTTAACAAAATAATCAAGAAACTTAAAAACTAAGCAAAATAGTCAGCTATAAAGTTTACATAATGAACACAAACAAACAAAATAAGCAACAAAATCAGCAGACTAAAGAAAATAATAAGATGAAAAATAAACAATATAAACAAGAAGTTGAACACAAAAATGAACAAAATCCGCAACAAAATGAACAAAAATGTTCAAAATAATCACGTACATTAAAAAACAAACAAAATAAGTATGGAAATCTGAAAAATGAGTGAAAGGGAAGAAATTAAGCAACAACAACGGTAAAACAAAAATCAATTAAGTTTTAAAAATTATCAGAAAATAAGGAACAAAACTGAGCTAACCCATCAAAATAAGCAACAAAATTATCAAAATAACTAAGCAAATATACAAAAATGACCAAAATGGCTGTTTGAAAAGTGTATGGGCCCGTAATAAATTGCACATTATGGAACTTTTTAATGAGATACTCTATTAGTTAAGTACTTATGTATGAGTACTTCTACTTGTACTAGTAATGCTGATAGATTCCATTTAGGAAGTAACTGGTAACGGGTGGAGGATAATAATTTGTCATATAAGGGACAGCAAACCAATGTCTTTAAAGGATCATAGGTTGTTAAACTTTTGTTCTAAACCTTATGAAAAAATTGTCAGTCTGCTCAAAAAGAATATTTTAGGATGCAAAATTGGAAAGAACTGACTGTCTACCGTACATAATCATGTGTGTTAAGGTCAAGGATGGAAACCACTGGTGGGTTTGTGTGACTTTTGGATGCTCCTGACTGCCTGAGAAACTGACGTGTTACCGTGATGGACATGTGGGCTCAGGAAACTCTTGTCACTTAGCACAGTCCAGACATGCAAATTGAAACTATTTTACACCAGGAGAAAACACTCTATGAATTCTGTGCAGATGTACACCTGAGGTCTCATTTCAGATGGACTTGAAGGCACTGGAAACATGCATTGTGGTTTGGAGAAGTTCAAATTTCTGCTTATTTTCAAAGATGATGAAGACCATCTAGATTGTTGTGAATGGAATGTGCAAAAGCAGCATCTTTGATACTCTGGTACTGCATCAGTGTCCACATGTGTGTTCAGGCAGTTGAGTGAAGGGAACATTAAAGTGAATTTTACAGAGACATGCTGCATCAAGTTGGCATCTCCTCATTGAACTTGACGGTTCTTTCATCAGGACGATGCCAGGCGTCACTATACACAAGTTCCAACATGGTGCCATCGTAGTCACACAGTGCATCTCCAGCCCTGACTGTGTCCACATCTGTTTCCTATTTAACATGCATGGACAACACGGATGGGAGAATCACACAATGGCCAGCACAGACTGTTGAGCAGCTCAAGTGGCATGCAGTGAGGGGGGGGGGACTGAATCTAGTACGGTGCGATGATTAGGCTTGAGCCATGAGAGTGCACACTACCAGGTGAGACACCAAGGCACCCCTAGGTTCATGTTTGCTCAGTTTTTTGATTATTGTATTTATTTTTTTTATTCATTTTCTTAATTTTTTAGTCTTTTTTGGTAATTTTCTTAATTATTTTATTTTTCCTCATTTCCTTGATCATTTTGTTCATGTTATTGATTGTTTGATTTGTTTCAGTGAGTATTTTGCTTTCTTTTCATTTTCTTTGTATTACTGATTTTTGGCTCGACTTGAACTTGTTCACCGCCTTTTTGTGCACAGTTGAGCAGATTAATGGGTACTGTGCAACCAGATATTAACAATGGAATTTACTCTTGCACACCATAAAGCCTATGCTTCTTTTTTTTCTTTTCAATGACTTCTGAAGGGTTTGAAATGAAAAACTGACTAGTTTTCAGGATGAAGTGCAGTACATGCAAATCACCGATTGGGGGCAGTAAATGCAAGGGAGATGAAGTGATTGAACTCCATTTCTATCAGCTGTGTGGAGGCTATTTTACACCCAGTTAAATCCAAAGAGTACTGATGGCTTTCAGATTACATTCATGGCACTTGTTAAATCCCGTATTATGATATCCTATATAACCTAGTTACCTAGGACTCAGCCCTCCATTTCATAGGGTCCTAATCCCCCTAAGACTTAGACAAGGGTCTTACCCAGCTGTACTAACCCAGGGTGATTTTACTTGGCCGAGTAAAATTGTGGAACCTGACCTTTACTGATGTGTGTCAGGTTGTGCATGAATACCTTCCATTTAGAGGAGATTGTTTGTACTGTTGTGATCCAAAAATGATGCTCTTCTGTTGGAATAGTGCAGACTTTGGAGAGAAATGTCACATCCATATTTAGCCTTTTATAATGAGGAAGTCTTATTACCATTTCCCTGAATTATAACACAATGCCTTGTAGTCTCTCTACTTGATTCAATTAAATCCTTGGCTTCTGTTTAGCCTGAAAAACACAATTTCTTCATTCCTGTCTGTGATCTGCTTCTCCATTCCTGTTTGTCCCTGTGCTCTCCATGTGTCTTCTTCTCTCTGTATCACTCTGATTTTCCATTTCTCGCCCAGTTTCAATCTTTTCCTCTGTACAGTTCTGAACTGGATCTCACCCCAGGCCACAGACAGAAGAGAAATTAAATGTATGCTCGATATGTCACGCACACAGGGGTAGGATGGTGAGCAGATGAAAAGTATAACTGAGGAGCTGAGAGATGAGATAGTGTTCCAAGATGTGAGATGAGATACAAATATAAGTGTACGGGAACGATTGGCAGGGACGGTTTTAGAGGCAAAGATGTGAGATAAAAGAGCCCAAAATGTAAACAGCTGGGATTTTTTTTTATCACATAAGAAAAAGATCATAAAATTGATGCTGTGAAAAGAATTCATCTGACCCTTTCAAGATCAGTGTTGGCCAGTAAGACTTCTAACTTACCTAATGAATTGTGGTTCACATAATGCCCTGAGAGCATTTGTATTTCTCGTAATTATATTTTTCATGTTTGTTCATTTGCGTCATTGTTTTACTTATTTTTGTCTTTTTCTTTTCCCTTAATAGTTTTGATGATTTGGTTTGTTTTCTTAATTATTTGGTTCAGTCTTGTTCATTTGTTAGTTATTGACTGTATTATTTTGATAATTTTGCACATTAGTTTATTCATTTCTTTTTTTTTGGGTTCACTTCCTAATTAGCCTGTTCATTTTCATAATTATTTTGGGCTTTTTAATTCATTTTTGCTCTTTTCCCACAATATCTTGATTATTTATTTCATTTTCTTGATTATTTTTCACTTATTTTTCTTCATTTTCTTCACCACTTTGTTTTTTTTTATTCATTTTTTACTCATTTCCTCAATATTTTTGATGATTTTGTTCAGTTTCTTGATAATTTTGTTCATTCTGGTTAATTTTCTTGGTTATTCAGTTAGTTGTTTTTAATTTTTTCTTCATTTAATTCATTACTTTATGCATTTTCTTTTTGTTTTTGTTCATTTCTTGATTATTTTGTTCATTTCATTAATTATTTTGTTCTCGATATGTTCATTTTTTCCTCAATATTTTTGATAGTTTTGTTCATTTTTTGATAATTTGGTTCAATCTTGTTCATTCTCTTGGTTATTCAGTTTGTTTCTTGATTATTTTATTCTTTGTGTAGATTGTTTTGTTTACTTTCTGCTCAGTTATGCTATTTCTTTGATTATAGAGTTTATTTGTAACCATTTTGTTGATGTAGCTCTTGCCTTGTCCCTTCTGACCATGAACCAAATAGCTTTCATTGGGATTTTTACACATTTTATCCTTTACATTTCAAAAATGGATTTAAATATATACAAAAGCTGTGAAATATGGGTACACTGACAGAAAAAAACATGCAATATTAGGAAAGTTTATAAAGAAATTTTATATTTAGAGGTGAGGAAATTTCACAGTTGACTCATAATATATAGGTTTGTCCTCTTGAGTATTGTTTTTTCCAGAATAATGGTAAAAACATTGAGGATCTTGTGAACAACGAGGAGGAACAGGTGGAAAACTCTTCAGATTTAAAAAGGGACAGATGGGATCTGCAGGATATTTGCAACCTCACACTCTCTATGAATCCAGGTTTCTTTCCACACTTGTTTTTTTGGACTCCCATGAGGCTCTCTCCTGAGTCTGCAGCGACCCTGTGGTGAATAACGGAGCGGTCTTCTGCAGGAGAAAGATGCTGAGGTCTTGATGGGATCATGCTGATGTGGAGATAGCGGTGGGGGTGGATTCCAGCAGGATGACCTCACCCGAGTCTCCGCTCCTGGGAGAAAGTGAGCTCATGAGTGTCGTAAAGAAAGAGGCATTTACGGTTTTTTAACTGACTCCAATGGCCTCACTGTAGCACAATCCAATTTTCTAGCCCGGACCTGGGATAATGGCACATCTGTGGGAGGATGGAACCCACTCAGGGCAAAAGAAAAAAAAAAAAAAACAAGGGGAGGAAACACATAGCCAACAGAACGACTTGTTTTCCATCAGACCGGACAGGCGTCAGTGCTTTTGTCGCTTGTCTGTGATAAGGAGCGTCTTTGTGTCGACAAAACTTCATGATAGCCTTCTTCTATCATTTCATGTTTCCAAAAGCATGATGGGATTTCCTTACTCCACCAAATACTTTTCTGAAGGAGCAGCAGCGACAGCTTTGAGTTCACCCCTCAGGCTTTTGCAGCGAGTGATGCTTTAGAGCTGCTGTTCCCAAATGAGACCCAAAATGACGACCCTTTTTCTCAGGCGACTCATTTGCCTATTATTTTTTATTCATGTTTGTTCATTTTATGCATTATTCTCCTCATATTATTAATTATATTTTTGTTTTCCTGATTATTTTTGATCATTTTCCCAGAAATTTTGATCATTTTTGTTTATTTTATAGATTTTTTATGTTGAAGTTTGTTCATTTTTGGGAGTTTTTTCATCACTTTTTTGATTACATTGATTGTTTTGTTTTGTTTTTTGTTCATTTTCTTGACAATTTTGTTTTCTTAATTTCTTCAGTTCTTTTGATCATTTTTTGTCCATATTATGGATTTTTTAACTCAGGCGATTGATTATTTTACTCATTTTCGGTTACATTGCGAATTGTTTTATTTTTTAATTTTTACTTTTCATAATTATTTTGTTCATTCTTTGATTTTTTTTTCATTTCATGTTCATTGCCCTGATCATTTGTTCATTTATGCTTACCTTCTTGATTATATAGTTCACTTTGTGGATTTTTTTTTATTCATTTCAATCTATAAAATTGTTTTTCTCGACATTTCTGATCATATTTGTTTATGATGTATATTTTTCTGTTCACATTTGTTCATTTTGTGGGTTTTTTGTTGTGTTTCTTGATTTTTTTTGTTACTTGTATAATTAATTTTTGGATGTTGTATTAATTTTTATGACCATATTCTTTATGTTGGTGATTTTTGCTCTTTTTCTTGAATATCTTGTTGTTTTTTGTTCATTTTATTGATTGATTCGTTTGATTTTGTTCATTTCCTTGATTATTTTGTTTGTTGTTCATTTTCTTGATTATTTTGTGTGTTTTTATTCATTTTTAAATTATTTTGCTTGTCTATTCATTTTCTTCATTGTTTTGTTCATTTCTGTGCCTTTAGTAGATTTTTGCATTCATTTTCTTATTCATTTACTCACTATTATTGTTCAGTTTTTCCACTGTCATCATTACTTTGTTCAATTTTTGTATTGCCGTAATGATTTTGGCCATTTTTGTGTTTGAGTAAGCCTTAATTTGTTTATTTTCGTTCCTTTTAACAGCTACAATCACTTCAGCTGTCAGTCTTTTACATCTTTATAGAGTGAAATGCATAAAAGTGCTGCTATATCTGGCTTATTTAACAGTAAAAAATATAGAGTTATGGCAGATTTCAGTCTAAGGAGACGTCAGATTTCACTTTTGGGCGTTGACCTGAAAAGTTTGGGAAACACAGCATCAGGCGAAGGAAGAAACAAATCATTAATGAAGCTTTAACAGGAAAAAAACTCAAATGATGTCATGCGTATAAATAATGTACATCATAGAGGCAGATTAGTGCCAGCTGTTTTACCACTGTCTGATTTTTTCCCCTGCGTTTTCCCCATACACTTATTGTGCCTTTTAAAGAGCATGTTTCCTCGGCTGTGCAGGCTGGATGATGTGCTGATATTTCAATGAATGAACGGTCGGCTGACTGCGAAAGGGAATCGGATATTCCACTGGGAACCAAGCACCTCCCCTTTAATCGCTCTGCTGAGTTTGTCTCGGAGCAGTGGAGTCTCTCTCTCCACTCGCACGTTTGCCTTGAGCCCTGAGAGGAACTCCAGCGCCTTTCACCGCTGTTTTCCGCACCAAAAAAAGCCGCTGCTCGCTTTTTATGGAACAGAAAAGTGACACCAGCGGAAGGTTTTGTCACTTGTCCGTGTCGTCGACATGAAGAAACACGTATTAAAGCATCCAAAGTGGCCGAAGCACTGAATAAGGTACGTGTGTGTGTTCAGAGCGCAGCGTCAACTGGTATTTATAGCCAGTCTCATAGTGATTTTTCTGGGACATTTGGAGTGAAATCGGATATTCTATCCACTTTTACGCTATTATTGTCTCAATTTATCAGAAATAAAATAATTAGGTCAAATGCGACCTGCGGATCCATACAACTTCTTTTCCTTTGCGTCCACTTGTCTGTTGATATTCGGTTTAATTCTCTGTCCCACTGTCCGCCTTTGCTTCCTTATAACCATGTTAACGTCGGGTTTTATTGCTGGGCTGTGAAATGTAATTGCAGCCTTTGGGCAAAGTCCAGATGCCAAACGTTATTGCTCCTGCGTAAAACAAAAGGAGTGCGATGAAGCCAGCTGTTGGTTTAGTTTTACATGTCACTGGAGTGCACGCAGACGCACGCTCAGTGTGCGTGTCTGACGCGCGTGTGGACCCAAAGAAAGTTGTACTACACGCGTATTCTAACAGAATGTGGATTAAACAACCAAGAACATGTTTTATAATTTGAATTGTCCAGTTTAGCCACATTCTGTTTTGGCGACAGCGATGCTCACTCGTGTCATTCTTCTCAACACATTCACGAGGGAACGTGTGAATTTGTGCTATTTCTTAATGCGCTTTCGATCATCAGTTGTCTCGTGCAGAGGAATGTGGGGACAGAGTTAATGGCCCTATTAGTGCTACTACAACTACTGTACAAAATCATAATATGGCAAGAAACACAAATAAAGAGAAAAGAGATTTTTTTTCCCAGATGAAGATCATACTGGCATGATATTAACTCGCCAGCCATAAGACATTAAGTGCTTTTTAATAATAACCTTTATGAATGCTTCATAAGGACATAAGGAACTTTATTGTCATTGTACTTAAAATTATTTCCAGCCTTGTCCCAGGGCGACTGTGGCTACAGATGTAGCTTATCACCACCAGTGTGTGACTGTGGACTGAGTGAAGTCTGATTTTATGGAAAGTGTCTTGGAGTGTCTAGAAAAGTGCTATATAAATCATTACATTATTATTATTAACACTTTTTGGTTATTACATAAGTCTATTAATGTGCAGCCTTGAAAATAATGAAAAGAAAGAAAAACCACTGAAGTAGAAGGTCTGTCCAAAGTGTGATTGGTAGTGTATTTACAATAAAAAGATTAAAAATTTGTATCAGAAAGCACACAAATGCACAGTAGCAGCCTGCAAGATGAAAAAAAATCGGATCAAGACTAAGGTGAAGCACTAACACTTTGTGTCCCCTTCCAGCCTCCTGCTCCAATTCCACCACAAGAACCAGCCCATTTGGAAGCAGAACTGAAATGGCCAAGTGGCTGAAAGACTATCTGAGTTTTGGCAGCAGGAAGGTTCCTCCGCAGCCACCCACACCGGACTACACAGAGAGCGAGATTCTCAAAGCGTACAGGCTCCAGAGGGACCTGGACTTTGAAGATCCTTACGAGGACTCAGAGAACAGATCCAACAGGGGGGAGTCTGGGACTTCAGACCCAGCTACACCTGTGTACGGATCCCCCATGAAGTCCTCCTGCGGGGATGGGAAGTCTCCCAAACACAGACTGATCAAAGTGGACTCTCAGGAGCTGGGACGCACCAAGATCCTCCTCAGCGCCATCTCCTTAGAAGACCAGCAAGAGCCTGTAAGATCCTCAGTCGCTCAGCATGTGTTTGCAGGTGTACAGGTGGTGACAAATTACCTGTCCTACATGTTGCTCGAGGGAGTGAGAGGGAGGGATAAAGGGAAGGAGTGGTGAAGGATTTAAAAAAAAACCTCCCTGCCTCTTTCTCATCCCATTTCCATCACTATGGCAGCTTTATTGATCACACTCTATAAGCAAGTGACTGCTAATGTCTGTCACAAATATACATCCTTTCCATAAATCACATCAGATCCCATGCGTCATATAAATTTGCTACTGTAGTTGGAAGAAAGCATTATTGATGGCCTGAACAGACCATTGCATACGAGAGGGTCACAGTCCCCTGGGTTTATGTTTTCCCATAAATAATAAATGGGGTTTGGTTTTGCAAGCTGAGAGAGAGACCCCCGCATGAGCACATGCTGGGCCCATATAGACTATACTGTATGCTGATATGTCAAGGGCCGCTGGGAGGTATAATTTATGCCTTAGTGCTGTTTGTATCACCAGGACTGCAGAGGCGTCCTGGCTGTGAACAGTGCATGTCGAGCTGTGCCGAGCCACTGGGACAGAGAATGCAGACAGATGTTGAGGGAGAGAGAGAGAGAGCGAGCACCCGGAATAGACGCTGAGGTTTAACAGCGTTAATTCAGCTCACACATGCTGATTGAGTTAAGACAATATTGTGAGAGATTTTATCATTTTCATCACCACTGTTAAACCCATGACTCCACAAGTGAAGAAGTCCTGAAGTGGATTGAAGTAATAGTCTGAGCTCCAGTCGATTGCTCCCTTCTTCCTCTTACCCCACTTCTCCTTGCACTCATTAATTTCCCAGGGTCTGTGGGAACATCCGCATTCTAATTAACATTGCAGATTCCTGTGCGTTGCATCGATAACCTGTTACAGAATCAACACGGGATTAGGATGTAATTTTGTGAGGGTGTGCTCATGTTTCGCTGTAATTTGGGCAGCACGCTTTCCCACTGCGATTTCCTTTGTCAGAGAAAGAGAAAGAAAGACAGCACCTTGCCAAAGGGGGGTGTGTTTGTAGGTATGTGCAGTTGTGTGTTGAGTATATACATGTGTATGAGAGTGTGACCATATGGCTCTCTGTAGCTGTCAGTGTGCCAGAAGACCACTGTTTTCCTCCTGTGCTTGCATGAAGGAACAATTGCAGGCAACCAGCAGGCCACTCTTTGCTCTCTGTCCTTTTCTTATGTCCAAAAGATGATCTTCAGACAGGAGGAATTCATGCTTCAGTGAACTTGGAAAAATACAATATACACTAGCAATCTGGTGTGAACACAACTTCTGAGTTTTTTTGTTTGTTTTTGTTTTTCCAGCCATCCATTCTCTACCCCTTAATCCTCAAAAGGGTTAGGGGGTTTGGGGGGGGATCTTGGTTCCATCCCAGCTGATTTAGGGCGAAGGCGGGGTACACCCTTGATGAGTTGCCATCACAGGGCTGATATATAGAGACAGATAGCCACAGAAAATGAATGAAGGAACATCGTACATTATGCTGACATACAAACTTCAGTAGAACACTTGTGGGATGACGTAGTTAACAAAGACAGGTTAAAAAACTCAGTACATGTTTTACATTGTCTGGGGTAGCCTCATTTAGCTTTGTTGACAGCTTTACATTCTATTGTCAGATACACAAAGTATTCATTCAGAATGGTTTTGATTTCACAGGTGAGTTCATTTTCACCATTTCTTCTTCATGTGCTTTAGACTATCACTTGTCCAGAGAAATGGTGGGAACAGAGTCAGTCGCTATAGTGCTACTATAACGACTGTACACATCTGTATTATCACACAAACACTCAGTGAAGTAAAAAGGAAAAACAGCCCATCACAGCTTTGACAAAAGAAGGTTGTAAATCATCAGTTTCTGGGGCTGGTAATTCCTTTCCTGGAATGATCCCCGTGAGAGCCACTTTCATTATATGTGTAATGGGTAATAATAATATGGATTTGTACAGTACTTGTAGTAGCACTAATGGGACTATTGACTCTGTATCCATCTGTATTTGTCTGCAGAAGACAACTGATGGTCTACAGCACATGAAGAAGGTACAAAATGGAGCAAATAAACTCACCTTTGAATTGAAAAACATTCTGCTTCTGCTTTGTGAATTTGATTATAGAACGCTCTGTCGTCATCAAATCTAAATGTAGCTACTTTGCACAATTTAAAATATAAAACGTGTTCTGGGCTGCTTATCACTTTATTGTTCACTACATAATTCCATACATATTCTTTCACAGTTTGTGTATTGTCAGTATTAATGTGCAATGCTGAAAACGATTAAAATAAACAAAAGACATTGAAGGTGAAGGTGTTTCCAAGCTTTTGACTTGTTGTGTGCTTCCATCTCAACGGGTGTGAAGAAGGAACCGTGGAATAGCTTATAATTACACATTGTGGCATTTCATACAAAAGGTGCTAATTAGTGTTACGATCACATTCCACCAGCATTTTTTTGTAAGCAAACATATATTTAACGTACCATTCAGTGAGGATGTGATTACGTGTGACAACTGCTTGCATTGCTCTTTTCATCTCAGCCCCTGATGAGGTATTGTCTGTGCAACACTAATTCCTTTTTTAGCATTTATATATTTATTACAGTATAAATATTTCAAAGAACATTCAGGTACTTGGAGGCTATAATTAGTGTGCTTTTTTGAAAAAAGTTCTTATCCAAAGCAAAGGGAAAAAAACTAACAAAATTGCAAGCCAGTAAATAGCCTTGTATTTTGGCTCTTGTTGCCCATATGCCTGCAAGAAACAAGACACAAAATTGGTTTGTATATTTTATATTTAGTCTAAAAATATTGGAGACATTTTTCTCTTAGGGGACAACCTAATGTTGTGTAACGTAGCTCGTTTTTCTTCATGAGGAAGTGTGTGCTTTGTCCTTTAGGTGGTGCCATCTGCTCCTCTGGCAGGGGACACAGATTATTCTGACCCGTTTGATGCTCGCCTGGACCACAGACCAGAACCAGATCTTGGACCGGTTCCCTGTGAGAACAATGGCTACATGGAACCTTATGAGGCTCAAAGGGTCATAACAGGTCGGTTGAGGTTTCAGGCCCTTCTTTACCTTTTCCTTTGTTGGGTATTTTTCTTCCTTTTGTTTCTCATCCCTTACAACTATATACTACAAATAGAGGTGGGTAGTACATAAGTACATTAACTCCTATACATGTACTCGAGTAGTTTTTTTGTTTAAATTACTTCTGAGAGTAGTTGTTTTGTAGTGGTAGATTTGTGATAAAAAATAGACTTACTCTAGTTACATTTGGCCACAAGTTTATTAGTCGGAGTGGAAATATTGTAGTTAAAAAATACAAAATGTGAACAAAATAATCAAGTGATTTATGAAAATGAATAAACTAAGAGACAAAATGAGCACAAATTTACAAGCATAACCAAATTATGAGAAAAATAAGCAACAACATGAAAATCAACTACATGAACAAAAAATGAACAAAATTAACAAAATAAGCAACCAAACAAACAAAAATTAATACAACTAACAAAGTAAGCAACAAAATGAGCATTAAAGATCAAAATATTCAGGTAAGTTAAAAAAAAAAACTGATTAAACATCAACTAAAATACGCAACAAAGTGATAAAGGAAATAACAAAAAGGACCAAAATAGTTGTAACATATGAGGCTGTAATGAATCCCACACTAGGAAGTTATTCACTGCTTGAGTAGTTTTTATGAGGTACTCTTTTACTCAAGTATTTCTGTTTATGACTAGTTCTATTTCTACTTGAGTCACTAGACTTAGAAAGCAACAATACTTATAACAGAGATCTGTTTACTCTACCCACCACTGACTACTACATACATGTATGCACATGGATAATCAATCAAAATTGTCTTTCCAATATGAGATTGGACAGTGTGGAGTGAAATTGTATTTAAGGTTCCTATTACTTCACATAAGCAATAACAGTCAGGTAGTATATTACATTTCAAGTGCAGTAAACCATGAATAAAATATCAAATGTTGATCTCTTTATTACCTGTCAAGTTCTTTGGCGAAATGATCAATGACTATGACAATCTGCTTCAGTGCTGTTTTTTCTACCTGGCTATTTTTGTTCACTTTGTTTTAAAGACACTTGTTAAACACACTAATGTGCTCTAATTTCTCTGTAAGGACTTTATGCATTTGGTTAGTGTGTCCACTCTACTGTGCCTTAAGGTTATTGTAGGTGAAGTGGCTCCTTGCCTCCTGATATGTCCTTTCAGAGAATCTATTCACTTTCAGTCTCGGACCCTTGTGATTTTCTCCTGCATTGCGAGTCTCACATCTATCGTTTTCCATTTGTCTCTCCTCCAGTAACATCTCTGTCTGCCCATTTCCCAGCGCTCTCCCTGGTCTGTCCCAGTCATTTAGTGTAAAAGCTCCCCCTCCCTGTTATCTATTTCTCCATCTCTCTTCATCTCAAGGGCTCTCCCCAGCCCTGAGGGGAGTCTGGCTGTCTGTCTAATTTGTCTTTTAGCTATTTTTATGTACTGTCCTCTTCCCAATGCCACTTCGGCTGGCATTCGGGTGGTTGTGTGAAGTTTGAAATCTCAGTTTTAAATAAAAAGAGCATCTTCCCTTCCGTCTGAAAGGTCCACAGTTTCCACAGGAACGTTCAAGGAACTCATTTCTTGCCGCTGCAGCTGGATGGAGCCATCAGTGAGATTAGATTGAAAGCGGTGATGGTGAAGCATTGTCACAGCTCTTTCAATGACTGAAGTGTAGGCTGTTACTCCAGGGCTGTCTGTCTACCTCCTTTTGTCTGTCTGTCTGTCAGCGGCTTCTTTCTCATTAAAAAACACAGCAGAGCAAAGACAGATGTGAGATCAGCATGGTAATTATTTCTCACAATGTCCTGAAAAGACACCTGTGTGCTTTTCAAGACAGTGCTTTCATGGAAAAATATTTTCAATGCCTTTACCTCTCATGCTGTTACAGTCACAGTTCCTGCATCTGAGGACAAAGCACTGGTCTCCCTTCCAGTGTCCGTGTCATGTGTCACTCTGCCATGCATCTGTATGCCTAAACGCTCTGAAACCTTCTCCTTCACCATTCTCCGCAATCTTTCTCACCTTTCTGCCAAATTGCTACCCCTCCACCCCCCTACTTGTGTTTTGCTCCATCATGTTTCCTATGAATTTCTCATTTTATTTCCTCCATGCCTGTTTTTATCTCTCTGCCTTCATCTTCTCCGTCGACAGGCTGCCGCTGACACCACGGGTTCCCAGTGCAGGTAGAGCAGCATTCAGCCCCGCTGCGCTTCTGTCTCAATGACTTAACATCAAATAGTGACAGACCTTCCCCCACCTCCCTCCCTCCCCTGTCCTTCTCCCCCTTGTCCCCCCCCTCTTTGTGTTGTTTCCTCACTGCTTCCTTCTCCTCCTCCTCTTCGTGTTACTCCTCACTTCACCACCCCCCCCTCTCGACTCCTCTTTCCCTCCTCCTGCACCTGCTCCTCCTCTTCCTCCACCCTCTTCTTTATAACCTCAGGGTCTTCCCCAAGGGCCTCCACTCGGTCACCATGGTGACAACAGGGCCTACCCAATAGTGGTGTCTTGTCGTGTGAAGGTTAAAGTTTTCCTCTACCTTTCAGCAGCAAACATTCCATTTAGTCTTAGTGTTGTTCCCTTCTCACATGAGCTGCTTGTCATGGCAACAAATGATACTGTTTCTACTCCTTCAGTTTGCCACATTTCTTCTTCCTCCATACCACCTGATTTTTACAGGCTGCATTTTTCAGGGTCAACATATCAAAGCAATTTTGTTGATTGCTGTTGATGCTGCTTTGAGGCTCCTATTGATGAATTCAGGAATCTGATACCATCCTCTTGCTTGCATCAATATTCAGATCCTTTCATTTCATGGCCTTTAGTTGGACGCCACTGAGAAAGTGATGAAATGTGAACAAGGATGCTGTTATGAGCTGCACTGGATTGCTGCTGGGAATTTGATGGACTAGAGGAGAGGGTGTGTTTTCTGCCGTGTTGCGTCTCAGCATCTACCCCAAGGCCTTGTTAAGCCCCCCCATATGAGATTCTGAACCCACGGCAAGCTGTGCAAACATCATTTGTTTCCTTTTTTTTCTAATTCTAGTCATGTCAGAGGAGACATTTCATTTTACTTTGTACTGCATAATAATAGTGTTAGGTCACTGTTTGGTTTAAGAAATCAAATTGTTACTTATGTACATATATTGCTTAATGTTGTCTTTTTCCATGCAGATTGATGACATAATTCTAAATGACTGTCTCTGTGAGTGAATATATCATTTTGTGTGTTTTCTGTGTTGTTTGTTGTTCTATCCGTACTCTTTTTTTTGTCTCTCTTCTGTCCACTAACCCCAACTGGTAGAGGCAGATGGCCGCCGACCCAGAGCTACTGGTTCTGCTGGAGATTTTTCTTTTCCATTTTTCCTCCCCCATCATCCTAGGCTCGCTCTCGAAGGTTCTGTTGGGTTTACTGTCTGTGTAGATTCCGGCCTTGAATTGTGAAGCACCTAGAGATAATCTTGGACTGTGATTGGCGCTATACAAATCCAATTGAAATGATTTGAATTATTCTGAATGTTTTGACAGAGCTGCAGCGTGGCCCAGGAGGAGGACGGGCACGGGGAGGGGTGCAGCTCTACGACACCCCTTACGAAGATGAGCGAGGTCAACGCTTGGGCCTGATGTATGGAGAACCTCAGGAGGAGGGCAAGGAGAGCAGCAGACTGCCACAAGATGATGAAAGACCAGCTGACGAGTATGACCAACCATGGGAGTGGAAAAAAGACCACATTTCCAAAGCCTTTGCAGGTAAAGAGAGAAATGATGAGACATTACTCAGCTGACAGTGAACAAAAAGTACACACATTCAATGATTATCTCTCCTTCAATTACACATTGCCATATTTATTGACTACTCCATAAGCTGGTCTTTTTTAAGGAGGCATACTGTACCCTTTTCAAGACAGTGGAAATCTCACACTCGGTGGAAATACTTCACATCTCACTTTGTATACCCTTGGTTCTCAGTCTCTTTCAAACAGGATGTTTCAGTGTTTGATGGTTCAAATGCAAATGAGCAGCTGTTGACCAGAGCCCATTCCTGTCAGTGCCATGGATACCATCACGTATACATCCTGCCAAACCATTCCAGGATGTCCGAACGATTCTAGTGGGTCCAGTGGGCTTTGGCTTACAACATGAACTTTAGAATTTCAAAGAGTTTCTGTCATTGTATCACTCTCAGAGCACAAGATTTGCTTTACATCAGAAAAGGCATGAAAACGTATTTGTCCCCTTTAAGGATTTTCAAAGTAGAAATGATAACTGTCTGGAAGTGTTCTTACAACAATCCAAATGGCTTTTAAGACCAGATTTAGGCCATTGATGATGTGAATCATGCTTTGCTTTCTACTCAAAATTCTACTTTTTCATATTTTTCATAGCATTTAAAGGCAGTGGATTGCAACATTGTTTTCACTGGCTTCAAATATAAAAAAAGTAGTAACAAGAAAAAACTGAAGTTAAATAAATGTTTAATTGAAGATCAGTCAAACAGCTTTGTCTTGGCATTTATCCACTTAATTGATTTGAGAAACACTGAAATCCTACAGCTACAAAGAGAACTCTTGCATCCTCTGGGTGTCAAATAAAAACAACATAAACAAGACGATATGTCATGGAATATTTCTTCTTCAGAGAGGCATATTCAACAAAATTAGTGAAAAAGGTTATTTTTAAAGGTCACAGCTCTCCCATGAGCACACAGAGAACCCTGCTGCTGAAACTTCATGCTAAAATACTCATCTAACTGTCCTGACCTTCAATGTAATTCATGTACCCTTTTTATTATAGCTTCAAAGCCTTTTTTCACAAAGGCTGCTGTGACCTTCACTGTCTCAGCTTAAATGACATACATCTCCCCTCCATTACTCCATTCACACACCGTTTGGCGATTATTGATTTCTTGACATGTGATGGACCACCTTACAATGACTGCTCAGATGAAGATTAGAACTGCTGTGTGTTTGTGTGTGTGTGTGTGTGTGTGTGTGTGTGTGTCTGTCTGTCTGTCTGTCTGTCTGTCTGTCTGTGTCTGTGTGTGTGTGTGTACAGGAGATAGAAACACAGCAGAGAAGGGACATACAGTATGAAGCATCTTCTTCTTTTCCTTTCGGCTGTTCCTTTCAGGGGTTGCCACAGCGAATCATCTGCCTCCATCTCACCCTATCCTCTGCATCTTTTTCTCCCACACCAACTACCTTCATGTCCATCTTACATGTGCTGTCCCTCTGATGTACTCATTCCTGATCCTATCCATCCTCGTCACTCCCAAAGAGAACCTCAA
>JAQQAE010000846.1:0-11442 GCA_029823295.1 Pseudamia nigra
GTGAGATGGAGGCAGATGATTCGCTGTGGCGACCCCTGAAGGGAACAGCCCAAAGGAAAAGAAGAAGAAGAAGAAGAGGTTTCACAGACGTGATAGTTTCTCTCTGTGTATTCCTTTGCCATGTCAGTCACTCGTATTTCATATGCATCAACATTATATCATGGTAAAATAATCTGTGCTATGCTATTACATGTTGCTACAGTAACTAGCTTTCCGGTTGAGTTGGACTGAGTCAGACCTTCATATCTTCTATTTATTCAATATGGACATGGTTTTACCTGAGATACACTCGACTGTAGTTGTGGGTAAGTGCTTACACTAACAACACTATAATATGCTTTTGTTTAGCACTGCTTGGTGAGGTCTTAGTGTGTCCAAAGGTTAGCAAGAAGCTAACTAAAGCTTCGTGCTTCCTTCGTTCCTCTTGCACCGCCGCTGTTCGTACAAATATGGGTGCATCCTGTTTTTGTCTCCAAGATGTTCTCCAAAGTGATATTAATATATACAGTCTAGGGCACAGAACAGAAATGGCTCAAAAAAGTTGAGCCATTTCTGTTAATCTTCCCGTGTTTATGTTGTTCTGTTCTTTTTCTTCTTCTATTCATCTGGGGGCCACTTCCGCTTTACTGCGCTAGAGCAACCCCACAATTTCCAGTGGCACTGCACCGAGAGAAGCCGAGATAAACCGGAAGAAGCCAAGAGAAGCTGAGAGAAGCCAAGAGCAAGAGTGTGCATTCTCGGGAGCTATTTTAATCGTAACTCAGGGATTTGCTTGCGAGACGGGACAAAATTTTGCCCAATGTCTTACTCGTATCACAAAAAAGTCATATGATGAAGCACTTGTATGATGAGGCACCACTGTATTCCAAATTTTGACCTGATTTTCATTTTTGCTGCAGATTCCAAACATTAGTTGTTGCTTTGTTTGATTTCTAATAATCTAGATAAGTCAATGCTTATTTGGTTGCCTAAAAAGTAGTTATATGCTTCTCTTTGGTGTATTTCTTTGTTTTCAGATATGGTACCCTTATTCTGCTAGGTAAGGTTAGTTTTATGTAACAAAAAATACAGTATATGCATATTAAGTGTAATTATATCATATACGTACAGACTAATTATATTGTGCATAATTATCACTTTCCAGATGAGATTCTTTCAGTGATTCCTGTGCTCGCTGTGTTAAGGAGACCCTTTACTGAGTGCTCCTCTGTGTAATGTTTGCAGAGTCAAACTGATTTCCTGGTTCCACACTGGACAGGTCACCAGTACCAACCACAGGGAGCCGTAGACTCCAGCGGCTTAGCGTTCCCGCATCCCCTATGCTTAAGATGCAACATCCATAAGAACGTTTGCAGGAAGTCTCAGATAATTTAATGTTGTGCAGCTTCTCAACTTTGGCCTGTCTTGAGTGATTGTGCAATGGAAATGGAAGATTCATAACTCCTGCAGGAGTCTGTGATCACCAGAGAAAAGAGACTTGGCGGGGGAGGATGAGCAGAGGAGGGCTGCTTCAGTGTTCAGCACTGACTGCTTCCAACCGAGAGCACACGGGCCTACTTACCAGGCCTGCTTCCTCACCCTCAGGTACACAGACTGACACGCAAGCTCACACACATGCAAACATGCTCAGCCTGACATGACATACATACAAACACGCGTTCCTTGTACGCCTCCTTCAACACAACGGTCGTCTTGGGAGGATGTGTGGAAGACATCACATATTTCCTCTCTCTTTCTTGCTGTTTGGTGGTTTCCATCTCGCATGTGCGAGAGGTTGAAAACAGACACACAAAAAAGGGAAGGCTGAGAGAGAAACAGATTTGCAGGTGGCCTAAAATAACAATAAGGATGAAAAAAGGGAGGATGTGTGTGTACTTTGCAACCAACTGTTGAAGGATCACAGAGTGAAGGGCAAAGAGGAGGACGAGACAGAAATGAGAGCAGTCTTGTTACATTAAGTTTCTCCTGGGTCCGTTTTACTTGAGAAAACCCAGCGTACCTTTTCCTTTTTGCAGTTCTCTGAAAGGTGAGACAGACATGTCTGGAACCGAACTGAGCTGTCAGATCTGAGATGATGACAAATAACAATATGCAGAGTTAAAGTACAACATGGATCTGAAGACGACTGAATTTTCTCTTAAGTCCTTCTATTCATGTTTTGTGCTGACAAGAGTCCAGGTATGTGAGTACTGATGAAGCTTTAACATAATCCTGCAGCTTATTATAAAATTATTTAAAGGGTTACTATACAGTATGAAACTATGCAACTTATTATGTTAGATTTTGAAGTTAATTTAGGTTATTAAATCTACCACATAAAAATAAAGTGGGGTGAGTTGAAAATAAGTTGACCACTACCAAAAATGGTTTTGGGTTTGACAGAAAAGTACATTCTCTGTATAACAGCTCCACTCACCTGCAGAGCCACTCCATGTCTTATTTATTTCTTGGCTGCATTTGTGGTAACAGTGACAACATCAAACATGAAATGGCTTTGGTAGTCAATGCCTGATGACGTTAACTGGTTTTACCCATAAATCCCCTGGCTTGTTGCACTCCCACTGCTCCTTCCCTTTGTCCAAACTGGTACCAAATAGAACAGAACAGAGCAGAACTAAATAGAATAGAATTGAGTAAATCTGTTGTTCAGCGAGACAGAACATTTGTCTTTAGTCTCACACTACCTCATAAATTCTCTCACAAGTATGTAAAAGAGACAAAATAGTACAATACTGTACAAAAGTCTTGTTTACACAGACGGCACATTCATACCTGAACATGTGCAGTCTGCACACATCATTTAATTTACAGTAGCTTGTTAACTGTATTAATAGCTTTTGGAATAAATGAGCCCTTAAGTAGCCCCTTCATTGACAGACGTACTCTATAGCAGCCATTCTCAAAACACCATATATTTGGGTCGCAAAACAAATTTACTGATTGGAGAAAAAAATAGAGCTTGTTTTCTTTGCCTCAGTGCACTTATTGAATATTAATATAACTACATGTTGTAAAATCCCATCCTTAAAACCGATTTCTGCACACTCCATGTCCTCAGGGTTAAATAGTTCATTTGGGCACAAATTCACTCCCTCTCATAATTTATAGATTTGTGTTTTGGGTCATGACAGTTTGTCCTTTCTAAAAGTTGGCTCCCCGGAAATAAATTTTGGGAACCACTGCTGCATCGCGTCACCTTGAAGGGAGCAGCTCAAACTCAATGTGGATGAGGTATATACTGTTGTTAATAGCTGACATTGGTGTCCCTAACAATTACCATATTTTTCGGGTTATATGTTGCTCCGGAATGTTAGTTGTACGAGCCAAAAAATGCATAGTGAAATGTGTGAAAAAAACGTGTATAAGTCGCTCTGGAGAACAGGTCGCATTTGTCCGGGGAAATTTATTTAACAAAATCTGACACCAAGAACAGACATTTCATCTTGAAAGGCAAGTTGTAGTAATAATAGAATAGAGAACAACAGGCTGAATAGGTGTCTTGTATGTTAACATAATATAACGGAATATGACAGCGGAGGCCCCGCTGTCATGGTCTGTATTCATACGGAAAATCAAGATCAAGCGACCTTTTGCCCTCCTGCTCCGCGGGAGGTTTCTGTTTTCCCTGAGCTCGCCTTGGGACACTCGTGTTACCGTTTGACACGTGCACCGCCCCAGTCAAACTCCCCACCTGCCACTGTCCCCGGAGCGGGTCGCGAGCGGCTGTGCACTTGACGCCAGGAGTGAGAGCTCGGGGCTCGCCTCCCCGCCTCACCGGGTAAGTGACGCGCAAATGTGTCGGCACCGACACGTTCGGTGTTAAGCTGATGGCCGGTATGGTTGTTACCGGTAATATCTACATTTTAAATTGTCAGTAATACAGATGTGGCAGATGCAGGTACACACGCCTAGAGTGACCTCTATAAATAATTCGCATATACGTCGCTGCGGTGTACTTGTCGCTCCCTTAGCCACACTGTGCAAATAATCGCGATGTATAATCCAGAAAATACGGTAATCTTTCTTGCCATCCAAAATGATGGTGGGGAAGTGTCAGTTTAGAAACCACCACACTGTTACTCTGTCACTAATATATACGTCTATCTTTTTGAAGTTACAGTAGACAACACTGGTTTATTCCCATATTCACACAAACCCCCTCTTGCACCTTCCAGAAACACACCACAATAATATTATGAACTTGTGATGTTATCTTTATTATCTCTGCATTTAACAGCAGTGTCCTTCCATATTAGCGTGTCCGCCTTGTAAAAACAGTCTTTGATGTGAACAGCTCGCTACCGTCAGGACCCAGTAACAGGGTGCAGATGGAGCTCACGGAGCAGAGCGCCGGGCCCAGCAGGAGAAAGACATGCTTTCATTTCTACGGTCACCTCTTGTAGAGTTGACCTTCACACCTCCGGCGATCCATCAAGATCTTTCCCGCCCAGAGCGCGAGTCGAAGCTTGGAATTAGCTTTTCAAAATAAAGGTGGGGGTATTGATGAAGGAGAAGTTTAAGGAGTAAAATATGACACTGTCACGTTAAGACTCTTCAGTCCACATTATTTGTTCCTTATCACTCCATTCTTCAGTTTTCAGTTTACTAAAGATGTGTACCATTCTTTATTTTATGTGTTATTGGTTTGTGCATTTTATGTGCACATTGATGAATGAAGCAAGAAATAGACAAAATAATCAAGAAAATGTGCATAAATAAATAAATAAATAAATAAAAACAAAGACCAGTAAGATAATCCACCAGGTGAATAAAAGGAAAAAAAAAAAAAAAACTACCGAAATAGTTATCTGGACAAAAATGAACAAAAGTGAACAAAAAACATGTCCATAAAGTAAACAACAAGGACCAAAATAATCAAAGAAATGGACAATAATGAAGAAAATAATCAGAAAAATGACTAAAAATGACCAAAATGGTGAAACAAATGGAGAAATATGAAAAAAGTAATCAGGGAAATGAACATAAAGGCCCATAAAGTAAAGAAAAAGGATCAAAAAGGACCAAATAGTCAAACAATTGAACAATAATGAACAAAATGATCAGAAAAATAATAACAATGACCACAAAATAAACAAACAGACTAAAATGACCAAAATAAAGGGGACAACTATGAGCAAAATAATCAGAAAAATGAACAACATCAAACAAAATAATCAACAACATGAACAAAAATAAACAAAACAAAATGTAGTAGTTAAGCAAAAATGAACAAAATGAGGAAGAAAATGAAAAAAAGAGAAGTAAAGCAATAAAATAATCCTAAAAAATGGAGAAAAAACTATCCATATGATCAACAAAATTGTCAAGAAAAAAAGTTAAAATGAACAAACTCATCAGATAAATGAACAAAAATCACCATAAAATAAACAAAATGTACCAAAATATTAAAAAAAAAACACGTGGGCAAAAATGAACAAAATAATGAAGAAAATCAAACAAATATAATCCACAAAGTGAACAGAAATATACAACAAAGCAAAATTTAACATAATGAAGAACAAAAAGAAAAAGGAAAGTAGCAAAATAAACTAATCTCGAATAAAACACATTTTTAAATTAATAAAATACTAAAAAAAATAAAATGAACACACTCATCAGGGAAATGAACAACATAAGTGAAAAAAAATTAACAAAGACCTTGACTAAATAATCTAGCAATGAACGTACATGAAGAAAAAGTGCACAGAATGTCGATCATCTATATTTACAAATTTCCACTGCTGAATTTTAACCTGTATTATGTGGGGACAAATGCCCATGTTGTTAGTATTGAGGGGGGCAAATCCCTTGCATCCCTCTTGAAATCTACGCCCGTGGCAAAGTGTGTATGTCACAAGCATTTGTTCTTCCAGTGAAATGATTCATAACTGGAAATGTTTTCTAATGGAAACAGTGTTGTGCAGCTGCATGTGAAGCCACAGCTGCATTTCTCCATTTTGCAACATTCGTAGTATAGTGCCAGTGATGTGGTTTTGCCTTAGAGCCTTCTCACTTATATAAAAAACTAGCGGAATTCTTTGGTGCGCCATGAGTCGGAATATCATCCCTTTGCTGAAAGCTCGTTTTAGTCAGAATGTTCCTGTTGAGTGCGGCGAGTGAACTGCTTTTAGCTCTGACAAATGTTTTCTTGCAGAGACGGTTGTGAAGAAAAGTTGAAAGGGTATTTGAAGAATAGTGATCCCTGCACCTCGGTCTGCATATATAATCACAGCTGAAGAGGGATCCTTGATTATGTGTGGAAATATTAACTCCCGATCAAGCAAAAGGAGTGATATTCTTGTCTTCATGTCACCTGAACTTGTGCATCATCTACAGCCTGGACGTAGAGTTTGTCTGAATGTTGGGGGGGTGACAAAATAATCATTAAAATGAGTAAAACTGAACAAAAATAATCAATAACACAAGTAAAAATGAGCAGAATAAATCAAGAGAAATTAAAAATATGAACAAAAATCATCAATAAATCAAGAAAAACTCAACAAAAATAATCAAGGACATTTAAAAAAGGAATAAAATAATAATCAGGAAGGAGGGTAAAAATGCACATAAATAATAAAGCAAGTGAAAATCAACAAAAAAATAATATCTAATACACTATATATATAAAATAATCATATTTTAAGATTTTAAAAAATGAACAAAATCATGTAGAAGACTAGTAAAAAATAAACACAATACTCAAGAAAATGAAGTCATGTAAAAAAAAGAAAATCAACGTGCAAAAATAAACCAGAAAATCAAGAAACTGAACAAAATAAACAAACCGCCCAAGAAAATGTGCAACAATGAACTAAATACATCAGAAAAATGAGGGAAAATTAACAAAATAGTCCAGAAAATTAGTAATATTGGAAAAAAAATATTCAAGAACGTGAAGGAAAATGAAGAAAAATAATAAAAACAAAATGAGCAAAAATAAGCAGCAAAATGAGTAGAAATATATCAAATAATGAACAAAAATGGAGAAAATAAACAGCAAAATGAACTTAAGGTGGGTAAAGCAGTCGATTTTTCACTTATCTTGTTCATCAAAATGAACTAAATATACACTAAAACAAAATTAATAATAACACATAAATCAACATAAATGAACAAAATAATCAAGACAATGAAATTAACCAAACAATGGGACAAAACTGTCATTACACACAAAGAGAACAAGGACATACAAATGTGTACATGACTATGTAAGTAAAGAAAGAAAATAAATGAACTTTTTTTAATATAGCGGTAAGCTGAAGATAAAATAAAGATGGGACAAGCTGAAAATCAGTGAATCCCTACTAGTAATCAGAAGTGTTTAGGGAAAACAGAAATAATACTCAGGTAAAAGTACCATCACTGTATAATTACAATGACTCGAGTAGAAGTACCAAAATAAGTACCTGAGTAACAAAAAAAACTTGTGAGACATAATTAATTTACCATATCCTAATATACTATGTATTTACCTTATTTTGTTGTTTTTTTATATGGTCGATTATTTTGCTAACTTTGCTCATTTTTAATATACTGTTGATTTTTGATAACTTGCTAATATATATCTTTTTATATTGCTTATTTTGTTTAAATTTTGTTTATTTTCTATTTAGTTTATTTTAATAATACTTTGTGGATTGTTTTGCTATTTTTTGTTTATTTTCTTGATATTTTATTTGTTTATTTTTCTATTTTGTTAATTTTGTTGATAATTTTGCTAATTGTATTCATTTTAAAAATATTTTGGATATTACTTTAGCTAATTTTCTGCTTACTTTTTATTGATTATTTTGCTCCTTCTGCCGATATTGTGTTATGTGGCCTGTTTTGGGGCACTCTGTTAATATTCTGTTAATATTTTGTTGATTATTTTGTTATTTTGTGCCTATTTTGTTGATATTCTGAATGTATAAAAATGATCCCTACTTATTGAAGTGTGGCCAAATTTGAGTAGAAGTACATTTTTTCATTGCAAATGCAGCTGAGTAAACATAAAAAGTACATCTTTAAAAAAAAAACACATGCACATGTAAAGGAGTATATATACTCAAGTACTGCCTACCTCTGCTAGTAATACGTATAATAATACCTTTAAGCTGCGAAGAAACAGAAAAATGTCATGTAACCATCACAACATTAATTTCACTTTTGCTACTGAGAGTGATTATGATATGACTGCAAAAGGAGATTGTTACATACAGGGCAGGGGTCTGCGGCCCCTCCCCAGCAGCTCATGTGGCTGTGACCTATGATGGAAGTAACACATTTTGAAAAAATCAAAAAGAACAAAATAAGCATTAAATCAACAACCAGAAGAAAAAACTAGATAATGAACAAAAAAAAACCTGAAAAATTTACAACATTAACAGTATAATCAAGTCAATGACCAACACCAAGAAAATGAAGGAAAGTAAGTAAATTCATGAATATGAAAAGGACAAAACTGAACAAAATAATTCACAGCATCAACAAAATAGTGAGGAAACTGAGCAAAAATTTACAAAAATGACTACAATATCAGATCTACTTTTTAAAAAGAATTTAAAAATGAACAAAAATAAGCAAAATAATGAACAACATATTGCACAAAATAACAAGTAACTGAAATAATCACAAAAAACAACATTTTTGCAAATAAATAAAATGATGAACAGAGATGAACAGGAATAATCTATAAGGTGAACAAAAATGACCAATAAAATGACCAATAATTTTTTTTTCTTCTTAATTCTATTTTAATTTGTATTTTAGCTGTATCTTAACTGTATTATTGTATTTCAAATGTATTTTATTGCATTTTAATTTGTATTTTAGTTGTATTTTAATTGTTTTGATTGTTGCTGCACCGTAAAGCACTTTGTGACTCTATATGTCTGTGAAAAGTGCTATATAAATAAAGCTTACTTACTTACTTACTTACTTACTTACTTACTTACAATAACATACAAAGTAATTGAGTACATGAAGACAAAATTAAATTGCCTGCTAAAATGTGCATCATATCATATGAGCTGTGATCAAACACAACCAGGCAGAAGCTGGATAAGAGTAAAAAGTATTCTGTAAAATACTGTCAGAAGTACAATTTGTTGAAAAAACTGCTCATGTACATGTAAAGTAAAGTAGTACATTTACTTGAGTACTACCCACATATACTGTGCATCTGAGGAGATGTCCCTCATTACTTTCAGTGGCTCCTTTAGCCTTAAAGTGTGTGGAAATGTTAAATCCCGGGAGTTCTTCTCACCTAAACCTGTACATCTACAGTGCTTTTTTTCACATCCAGAAGTTAATTAATTAACACTAAATAAACATAAACAGAACCAAAGTGTACATGAGTATTAACACCATAAGAAAACACGCTTCCATTCCCTTGTTGATACACCTTTTTGCACATAAGTGAAAGAAAAACTTGCACGTGCTGCTTTGTTGGGTTTTTGGCAAGGTTGTACATCCCACAATCACAACACCTAATTAAATCTAATCCATAATTTTGGCCACCCCTGTGCTTTTGAAAGAAACCTCTATGGTGCAAGAACAACATTCCAGTTTCATTAGTTTACACTGCTGATATTAATACTATCATTACAATTGGACACGGTTTATTTTGACTACTATTACCGCTAATACAATAATAGACCCTAATAGAGGCTAAGGTAGAGGGAAAATAGGTTTGGAGTTATTCCACCCCCCGCGGCTGCAGCGGCTGCCCAGAGGGGTCAGACGTACAGTAACACTTGACCCCGACTCTGCATGGTGTGTGTATGTGTGGAACAAGCATCCCGCCCTCCCAGCAGCACATGTCCCTGCAGACCAGCAGAAAGGGCAGTAACCTCTGAAGGCTTTGTTTGGTTGGCCGGAGTCTAAGCATAGGCCCACCATTGTAAGTCTGGGGACTCCTATGCTCGGGCTCTTGTTTTCTTTGGGAAGCAGGAAATTGGATGACTGGCTACCTGCTACAACAACATCCTGTACTTGAGAAGCCGTCTTTTCACCCATACCCACCTATTATTTCCCTTTTCCATCATACGCAAGTGGTCAGCCAGCAAGCTTTTTTTCACCCCCCCCCCCTTCTGGTCCTGGGGGCCCCATGCGTGGGTTTGTCTAGGTTCCACTCAGGTTGAGATCAAATTGGCCCCATCCAGATGCTTCCGTTGAAAATAGCATGCAGGGGCCAAATATTTCAACCCTCGGAGTGCGACTCCACCTTGTCAGGTTAATGGTCCTTTGTGAGTTGACTGAGATGACAGTGATGCTGCACAAAAATGAATGCTCCTATTCACGCACACACACACATACACACACACAAACACGCCCCCTCACGTGCATTTATAACATTGTCCCTGCAGGTTGGACCATTTAGACCAGTGTAGCCCACACTGCTCAACACCCAAAAAAGGAATGCGGTGTCTCATTTAAACACAAAGTAGTCCGTGTTTTTCTGTTTAAATATAAAAGATAATAAGATGTATAAGACCAAACGGCAAGAAAATAACTCAATAATATTAAAAAAATCCACAAATATGCACAAAATAATCCAGATGAACTGAATAAGTAGAGTGAACCAGAATAATAAAAGAATGAAATTAATCAAGAAAATGAACAAAATTCCACAAAATGAACAAACCTGAAGGAAATAACTCATTAAATGAGCACAAAAATTGCAAAAGTTATTAAAATAATCAAGAACTTTAACCAAATAATCCACAAAATGAACAAAAACGCTAAAAGTATGTAAAGAATGAATGAAAATGAACCAGGCAATTAAGCAAATGAACAAAATGGAAAAAACAACAAAAGTTATTCAAATAATCCACAAATAAATATAAAAGATTAAAAAATAACAAAACAATAAACAAAATAAATGAAAACGTAACAAATTATCAAGAAAACAAACAACAATGGACAAAATCATCAAGAAAGTTCCACAACGTGAAACAAAAATGAGTGAAATAATGTAAGTAAATTAAATGAGAATTGACTAAAGAGGACAAAATAATCAGGAACATGAAAAAATACTAACGATCCATAAAATGAATATAAAATAAACAAAATTTTAAAAAAAATGAACAAAATGACATGCAAAACGAGTGAAAATGAACAAAAGTGGACAAAACAGAAGTTTCTTTCATGAAGAACATGAAAGAAACTGAAGGACATAATCCTCAAAGCGAACATTAAAAAAACAAATTAGTCAAAAAAAATCGCACAATTAACAAAAATGAACAGAATAATGAAGAAAATGATCTAAATGATCAAGAAAAATAAACCTAGTAATCCACAAAATTAACAGAAAGTATTAAATATGATAAATACCGTACTATATAGAATAAACAGAAAAAATTGAACAAATGAAAAACCCCGTAGCATTTATGCAGTCAGATGTGTTTTAGGTCTATATGCTGTAGCGAGGATCCAGACGGGCGTTTGAGAGATGATTCT